>CAUYON010156781.1:0-22738 GCA_963573935.1 Arctocebus calabarensis
TCCCTTTCCCCTTTCCCTGTATTCCTATGCTATAATTGGGTTTTAGCCTTCATATGAAAGCTATAAATTAGCTTCATATTAGGGCTGAGTATATTGGATACTTTTTCTTCCATTCTTGAGATACTTTGCTAAGAAGAATATATGTCAACGTGAATTATTATTAAATAAAAATATTTTTAAAAATTGTAGTATAATACACACACCACAAAGAACAGGATATCATTTCTTTTGTCTCTGGCTCTTTATACTGAGCATTGTGTTTGTGGCATGTCACCTTTTTAAGTTGCATGTTATGTGCATCTGTTTGTGTCAAATATCAAGAACAGGCAAACCCATAGAGAAAGAGGAATAGTGGTTGCCAAAGGCTAAGGGGAGATTGGAATAGGATGTGACCACAAATTGCTACATTTTTTTTCATTTTGGGGTTATGAAAATTTTGTAACCTTCAGAGGTGATTTTTTGTTGTATAACTGCAGATACACTAAAAGTTTACTTATTTTTATACTTAAATGGATGGAAAGTATACAATCTACCTGACATCTCTATAAAAGTATCTGAAAATAACTCTCCTGGGATCATATTTGGAACTGTCCTACTTAAATATTCTGCCTCTTTATAAAGTTGGCTTTTCCAAGCAATATTGTGCTATGTCTGGCACTCTATTAGGTTTTCTTTAATTTCTCTGTCATATTTGTGTTTTTGGTATTGAAGTGATATAGAAATACAGATATTTCACATTTATGCTTTTGTAAATAGCATCCTTATTTTAAATTTTCTTTAATTATTTTGTTGCTGTAAATAAAAATACCTTTGGGGTTTGCATGTTGATCTTCTATCCAGTTATTTCATTCATTTTGTGTATTAAATCCTACAGTTGAACTAGAGAGTTTTCTGGATTTCTGTTGTAAACTACTATTTTATCTGTAATAATCACTTGTCCCCAGGTGCCATAATTTTTTTTAAATGTATTTGTACTGATGAAGAGAATGTATAATAATGTTTCTGTGTATATGACATGCATTATTTCCTTTTTTTGATAAAAAGATTTCAATATTTCAATTATATTTAAGAAGTTTTTATAACTTTCTCATATTTCAGTAATTTTATAATATCATTTTTCTAATACCTTTTACTTTGAATTAATATTGCACTTTTACTGTTTTTGCATCATTTCAAACTACCTATATTTTCTCTGTATAATGTGTATAAGTTATATTACTCTTATTTTTTAAATCAATTTTGTATTTCTGAGATAAACTCGTCCTGGTTACTCTGTATTACCTCTTTAAAAACATCTGACCTTGGCTCAGCGCCTGTGGCTCAGTGGGCTAAGGTGCCAGCCATGTACACCCAAGCTGGCGGGCTCGAATCCAGCCCAGGCCTGCCAAACAACAATGACGACTGCAACCAAAAAATGGCCGGGCATTGTAGCGGGCGCCTATAGTCCCAGCTACTTGGGAGGTGGAAGCAAGAGACTCGGCTTGAGCCCGGGAATTGGAGGTTCCTGTGAGCTATGATGTCAGAGCACTCTACCCAGGGGGACAGCTTGAGGCTCTGTCTCCAAAAAAAAAAAAAAAAAAAAAAATCAGACCATTGGCGATTCCTGTGGCTCAAAGGAGTAGGGCACTGACCCCATATGCCAGAGGGGTGGGTTCAAACCCCTGGCCAAAAACCGCAAAAAAAATAATCAGACCATATATTATGTTAGAAGTGAAATTTATTTCTTCATCCATGCTCACAGGCAGATTGTATTATGCTTTTATTCATTGCTATGCACTTGAACATTCTTGCTATCAAGACTACACTGGGAAGCATTTCTTTTTGAATATCATGGAAGCCTTTGTATAAGAGTTTTGTTTTGAAATATTATTATTCACTAGTGAATGAGGCAATCTGAGTTTGTAGAATATATTTAGAGGAATGTTCATACAACAGACTCAATTTGTTTAGTACATGTAGATTTATTCAGGTGTCTGTTTTCTTAACTATAATTTGGTCAATTTGTATATTTTAGGAATGTTTTATTTCAAATGAATATTAAATTATATTTATAAATGAATCATTAATTATTTTTCATCTGTAATATCCAAAAAATATTCCCACAAACAATATAAGAATAAAACATTTGGGTCTTAACAGGTACTTTCTTAAATAATGTTTTTATCGATTTTTTACCCATAATGAAAATGTCATTGGCTTTGTTGATCCTGTCTAATTGTGTAGTATGATTTAATGCTCTTTGTTACTTTTTTCCTCTACTTTACTTCTACTTAATTTAATTTCAACTTCAAAAAATTTGTTGATACATGTACAGATAATTCTGTTTCTGAATTTAGTTTTTATAGTATGTATATTTAAGGCAATCAATTTTTCACAAGAAAGAAATTTAGTCTACTTTATTTATTCATATAATTGAAATGGCCACTACCATTGTTTATCTCTTATTTTATTTAGTAATATATGACAATTAAATCATGGAGATTTTTAAATTTTTGGTTATAGACTTCTATTTAAATAAACTGTAATTAGAGTATTTATTGTGAAGCTTAAAATAGTCTATATGTTTCTTCTAATGTTGTGGTGTGATAGAGGAACTGGGTTTAAGTATTATTTATTTTTCATTAATTATTTTTGAAAGTGACAGTCTATATTACACTCGTCCACTGGCCAAACAGCTAGTGGCACTGTATTGGTAGCATAGTACTATATTCCATATTAACTTGCTTGGAATTATGAAGTTATAGAATATTCTTGGAAAATTTTCCATAAAAACTTAAAATGTGAATATTCTGTGTTAGTGTAGTGTGTTTGTGCACATACATGCTTGTAATGGTCATTTATCTATTTTAAATCTTTCTATAAAAAAAGGATCACTTGAGCCCAGAATTTTGAGGTTATAGTGAACAGTCCTCATGCCACTGTACTCTAGCCTGGGTAACAGAGCAAGACCTTCTGAAAAAAAAAAAAAAGAAAGAAAGGAGAAAAGAAAAGAAATAAAGAGGTAATAAAAACCCCTGCATTGGGGCAATTGTGGGACAATGTCTGACTGGAATCTGCTTTCACCAGAGGCTCATGCCCAAAGGGAGAGATGTTGGACTGAGGTGGATAGAAGCTGAATGTGAGGAGCTCCACACCAGAGGTCTCTGTGTGGTCCCCCTCACCCAGGCTGAATCGAGCAGCAGACAAAGTAAAGTGAAAGAAAAACAACAGGTATGAGCCCAAATCCCTGTGGAAGGGAGATCCCTCCCCCTAAAAGTGAGCTCCGTGGTGGGCAACCAGCCTGCCTGCCAACAGGGCTAAAAAGTCTGCTCACCCTGTCCCACAGGAGAGCAATAACTAAGCCCCAGTCCTCCTTCATTATTGAGGTCCCACCAGTGAGCATAAGCCCCATTCTGTCTGGCACAGAAGACCAAATATTTTTCCTGCAATCCTGAGCACCCAGATCACTCCCCCTCGTTTCCAGAAGGACTGCCCTCATGTAGAGTCCAGAGTGTTTGGCAAGCTCACTGAGAACCTCGGGAAGTCTGCCAGCTGCTGACTGAGAACAGTAGCATGGCAGCACAAACTTTGGCGGAGGAGAAGTTGAGCTACCCATCTCCAGCTCCTCAGGAATTCTCAGGCAGATCTGTTTTCTTCCCTCTAGGACAACTTCTAAGCTCCATTGAGTGGGCAGAGCCAGTGCTTAAATGACTTTGACTTTTGACTGAAGTTTGGACCCTGCCTCCACCATCAGGCACAGCTCTCTGAGCTTGATTAGATGGGCAGGTCAGTGACCCAGTGACTTTGGACTGGACTTTGAACTGCTGACCTCCACCAGACATGGCACTGAAGAGTGTATGTGGGAATAGTTAAGGGAAGAGTAATATCTTGATGTGCTTACATTACTAGTATTAACGATATTATAATTTTGAAACCAAAATCCAATTATAAATTGTTAATAGATTAGAAATATTATTAGGAATAGAGAAAAGAGTCTGGTCAAAGGGAAACAGAAATGGAGGATTGATTCAGATTTATTTTCCTGGCTTGGAGCACAAAGTGGGAGACCCTGTCACTAAGTTTCTGAAGCCCGGGGTGTTGAATATTCCCCCTTCCCTTACAGCTGCCACACTGCATTTGGCTGGAGACCTTGAGGCTACTTTCTGCTAGGGTGAGTCTGTGTGCTCCGGAAAGAGTGCTTTTTGGGGTTAAGAATGTGAATTCTTTAAACTTTGTCCAACATAGAATGATTAGATGCAGACCAGATATGGAGAAAAAAAGATCTCCTTTCTTCTGTCACCTTAATTGGGCCAGAGGAGTCTATCTGTTTGGACACAAGGCTGTCAGAGTATTAAAACATAACATCTGTGGTGTGTGACTGTGGGTCAGCTAAGATTTGGTCCTTGAGTCAGCCTTTAATTGGCTTCCTTTTTATTTTTAGAGATAGTCTCACTTTGTTTCCTTTGGTAGAGTGCTGTGGCATTACAGCTCATAGCAACCTTTCAGCTTTTGGGCTTAGGCGATTCTCTTGCTTCAGCCTCCTGAGTAGCTGAGTAGTGTCTGCCACAGTACTTGGCTATTTTTTGTTGCACTGTGACTGAGGCCAGCTTCGAACCCCCCACTGTTGGTATATAAGGCTGGCACCCTACTCACTGAGCTACAGGCACTGACCAAATTGGCTTCCTTATCAAGATTTTGTTTACATGAAGACCATATACCTTAAAACAGAAAGAGTACTAAGCAAATGCATGCAATTAATGTAATCAGTTATAGAGTCAGTCTAGTTAGTAGAAATGCAAGCACAACAAGGACCATGATAGGATTGTTTGCCTTGCTTTCACAAGATTTATGATTGTTAACACTGATGTTTGTAATTAATACAGAACTAGCCTGAAATTCGGGGCAGCATACTGGAAACCTCATGAAGACAAGTGTGCTGTCTCCTGAGCCCTGCTGCTCTTAGAACTATCTGTTTGTCTTTGTCTATTATTTCTCTATAAATTCTCTATAATTCTCATTAATAAACTTCATTAATAATATTCCTCAGTTTCCTGCACCACCAGGCCCCTGGGAAGTAAACTCACAGCATGTCAAGGCTGGTCCCTGACAAGGGGTTCTGAGCTCAATTGGGTGAGTGGGGCCAGAATTTAAATGACTGTGGACTGAACTTTGGACCTCTGGCCTCTACTGGGCAGAGCTCTCTGAGCTCAATTGGGGGAGAGGGGACAAAGTTTAAGCAATTTTGGACTGATCTTTGGATTAGTACTCTCCACTGGGTGGAGGCTCTCTGAGCTCAATTGGGTGGGTGGGGCCTGGTGCCTGAGTGACTCTTATCTGAACTTTAGACCTGCAGCTCCACTGGGCAATCAGCCCCCTGAACAGGGCAGGTGGTGCCAGGTGCCTGAGCAACTTTGACTGAGCTTGGGGCCTACATTGTCCACAGAGCTGCAGCTCTCTGCCCTCAATTGGCTGGATGGTGCCCATCACATAAGCATCTTTCCTGAAATCTGGGCCAGTGCTGTCAGCTAGACTGCCTTGTGATCTTGATTTGGTGGGCAGAGTCAGCACTGGCAGAACAAATTTCATTGGAATTCTGGGCCAGCACTGTCTACTGTCTCCCTGGAGCTGCAGATTCACTACTTGTCTTCTTTGTTAGGGCAAGGTGGCACTGCAACAGTGAGGAGTGGACTAATCAGGGACAACCTATCAATTCACCTTAAAAAGTATAATTGCCATACTCAAAATACTCCATGAAGAGGAATCAGCAGAAGACCTCTGGCATCATGAATAATCAGAACAAATCAATGCCTCCTGGGGATGTCAAAGAAAATACAACAGAAACTTCCATTCACAGAGAAATTGCTGAAATGTCAGAAATAGAATTTAGAATATGGATGGCAAATAATTGGAATGGAGGAAAACATGAAAACAGAGAATGAAAAAATAGTTCAGAAGTTGTCTAAAGAAATTCATTTAAAAGACAAAGTCACCAAGACATGGACATAATGAGGGAGGATATAGCAGAGCTTAAGGAATTGAAAAAGGTGTTTGAGGAGGTTCAAAATACAGTAGAGTTCCTCAGAAAAAGAGTTGATCAATATGAAGGGACAATCTCAGATAAACGGGACAAGACTTGAACTATTTCAAGTATTCAAAGAGAAAGAAAACTGAAGAAAAAGAATAGAATATTCCCTGAGAGAGTTATGGGATCATTCCAATAAATCAAATATCCAAAATATAGGGATTCCTGAAGGGAAAGAGAATGGTCCCCAAATCACAAATTCTCTGCTCTAAGATATTATGGAGAAGAATTCCCAAGTATTACAAGAGACACAGAAATTCAGATAGTAGATAGTTTCAGAACCCCAGCAAGACTCAATATAAACAAAGCATCTCCTAGACACATTGTGATTAATTTTCCCAATATTAATATGAAGAAGGTTTGTAAGCTGCCAAGTATAAGAAAAGTATTACATACAAAGGAAAAAGTGTAAGGAAGAGTGCTGATTTTTCAGCTGAAACTTTCAAGGCTAGAAAAAGATGGTCATTGAACTTCAAACTTCTTTAAACAAAATAATTTCCAGCCCAGGATCCTATGCCATGCTAAACTGAATTTCATTTGTGATGGAGAAATCAAATACTTCACTGACATCCACATGCCGAGGAAATTTGCCATCACTCAACCAGCTCTACAGGAAATACTCAGACCAATTCTTCATAGCAATCAACAGGAGGGTAACCACCAAAGGAAACCTATCCAGAAATTAGAGAACAAAGCCTAGTTTCCACAATGGGATAGGCAAAAAAATTAAGCTCTGGACTTCTGAAAAACAGTATGAATAAAACCCTGACAGATCTATCAGATCAATTCTCTCAATTAATGTGAATGGTTAGAACTCTCCTTTGAAAGGGTACAGGCTATCAACTGGATATTAAAAACTCAGGCCAGATATCTATTGCCTTAAGAAACTTACCTTACCCCCAAGTTAAAATAATACTCAGGGTGAAGGGATGGGCAACATATTCCAGGCAAATGGAAAGCAGAAAAAAAGCTGGGGTGTAATCTTGTATGCAGATATAATTGGATTTAAACCAACAAAAAATAATGAAAGGCAAAGATGGACACTACATACTGGTCAAGGGAAACGCACAATGTGAAGAGATTTCAATAGTTAACCTCTAGGCACCCTATCTTAATGCTCCTCGATGTATAAAATAAACCCTAACTGAGCTGAATAATATGATATCTTCCCCCATTATAGTAGTTGGAGATTTTGACAACCCTTTAGCAGTACTGGACAGGTCCTCCAAGCAGAAACTAAATAAATAAATAATGGGTATAAATAAAACCCTAAAACAAATGGACTTAATAGACATTTATAGAACACTTTGTCCTAACATAACTGAATATACATTCTTCTCATCAGCCCACAGATCATGCTCCAAATTTGATCACATCTTAGGTCACGAGCTAACTTAAACTAAATAAAAAGAACAGAAATTATTCCCTGCATCTCCTCAGACCATCACGGAATAAAAGCTGAACTCAACAGTAATAGAAATCTTTATACTCAAACAAAATCATGAAAACTATATAACCTTTCCTGAATGATAGTTGGGTCATAGGTGAGATCAAGAAAGAGATCATTAGATTTCTGCAACAAAATAATAATGAAGTCACAAACTATCAAAACCTGTGGGATACTTCAAAGGCAGTCCCTATAGAAAAATTTATAACATTAGATGTCTTCATGAAGAAAACAGTAAAAGAGGGTGGAACCTGTGGCTCAAGGAGTAGGGCACCAGCCCCATATACTGGGGGTGGCAGCTTCAATCCCAGCCCCAGCCAAAAAAAAAAAAAAGAAAAAGGAAAAGAAAACAGAAAGAGAACAAGTCAGCAACCTAATAGGCCATCTCATGCAACTAGAAAAGGAGGAAGAATCTAATCCCAAACCCAGCAAAAGAAAAAAAAAAGAACTGAAATTAGAGGAGAACTAAATGAAATTGAAAACATAAGAATTATCAGAAGATCAGCAAAACAAAAAGTTAGTTCTTTGAAAAGATTGACAAAGTTGACAAACCCTAAACAGAAAAATAAGATCTCTAATAACTACAATCCGAAATGCTAAAGGGAAAATAACAAAAGATGTCACAGGAATACAGAAGATTTTCAAATATTACTGCAAAAGCTCTATTCCCAGAAATATAAACATGTAGAGGAAATGAACCAATATATAGAAGAATAATACCTTCCAAACTCAATCATAAAGTTTTAGATATCTTGAGTAGACAAATATCAAGTACTGAATAGTATCAATTATACAAAATCTCCCAAAAAAAGAAAACCCCTGGTCCAGATGGTTTCATACTAGAATTCTATCAAACCTTCAAAGAAGAACTAGTACCTATAATGCATAAACCTTTCCAAAATATAGAGAAAGAAGGAATCTTCTTCAACACATTCTATGAAGCAAATATCGCCCTGATCTCCAAACCAGGAAAAGATCCAACAACAACAACAACAACAAAAACCTACAGACCAATATCATTAATTAATATTTATGCAAAAATATGAAAGAAGATATTATCAAACAAAATACAACAACACATTCAAATTGATAAAAATCCATGATCAAGTAGGTTTTATCCTAGAGACAAAGGGTTGGTTCACCACACTCAAATCTATAAATGTAATTCACCACATAAATAGAATCAAAAACAAAGACCACATGATTCTTTTAATTGATACAGAAAGACTTTGACAATATCCAGCATCCTATCATGATAAAAACACTCAAGAAAACAGGCTTAGAAGGAACATTCTTTAAGCTGATAGAGGCTATCCACAGGAAATCCACAGCCAATATCATATTGAATGGAGTAAAACTCAAAGCATTTTCACTGAAATGTGGAAGCAGAGAAGGATACCCGCTGTCTCCACTATTTAACATAGTGCTGGAAGTCCTAGCCATCACAATCAGGCAAGAGAAGGAGATCAAAGGAATCCAAATGGAGGCAGAGGAAGTCCAACTCTCCCTCTTTGCAGATGACATGATCTTATACCTGGAAAGCTCCAGGGAGTCAGGTACAAAGCTCTTAGAAGTGATCAAGGAATATAGCAGTGTCTCAGAATGCAAAATCTATACACACAAATCAGTAGCCTTCGTATATGCCAACATTTGTCAAGCTGAGAATAAATCAAAGACACTATTCATTTTACAATATCATCAAAGAGATGAAATACCCAGGAATATATCTAATAAAAGATGTGAAAGATGTCTATAAGGAGAATTGTAAAACATTGAGAAACGAAATAGCAGAGGCATCAATAAATGGAAGAACACATCATGCTCATAGCTGAGAAGAATCAACATTTTAAAAATATCCATACTACTCAAAGCAATCCACAGATTTAATTCAATCCCCATCAAAGCACCAATATCCTACTTTAAAGAACTTTAAGAAATAGTACTTTGATTCATAATGGAACCAGAAAAAACCCTTGAGTATGGTTCTTAGAACAACAACCCTGGAGTCATCACGTTGCCAGACTTCAGGTTACAATACAAGGCTATAGTGATCAAAACAGCATGGTCCAGGCACAAACATAGAGACAGAGATCTATGAACTAAGGTAGAGAATCCGGAGATAAACCCAGTCACATATCATCATTGAATCTTTGATAAGCCTAACAAAAACATGCAATGTGGAAAAGAATCCTTATTTAACAAATGGTGCTGGGAGAACTTGTTATCCACATGTAGAAGACTGAAATTAGAACTGCATCTCTCACCATTCAAAAATTGATTCTCTTTGGGCAAAAGATTTAAATTTAAGACACCAAACAATAAAAATTCTAGAAGAGAATATGGGAAAAACACTTGAACACTTGAAGATTTTGGCCTAGGAAAAAACTTTATGAAGAAGACCCTCCTAGCAATTGCAGCAACACCAAAAATAAATAACTGGGAATTGATCAAGCTAAAAAGCTTTTGCACAGGTAAAGGTACCACAAACAAAGCAAAGAGACAGCCTTCAGAATGGAAGAAGATTTTTTGCATGTTATGAATCTGACAAAGGCCCGATAACTAGAATCTACAGGGAACTCAAATTAAACAATAAGAAAAGTGTAAATAATCCTTTGCATAAGTGGGCAACAGATTTGAATAGGAACTTCTCCAAGGATGACAGATGAATGGCCAATAAACACATGAAAAAATGGTTATCATCTTTAATCATCAGAGAAATGGAAATCAAAACCACTGTAAGAGACCACCTAACCCCAGAACTTTTAGTACTTTGTGATGTGATTAGCCCACATCACAAAGTACTAAAAAACCAGATGCTTGCATGGATGTGGAGAGAAGGGAACACCTCTACACTGCTGGTGGGATTTCAAACTAATGCAGCCTTTGGAGAGAAGTATGGAGACTCCTCAAAGATCTAAAAGTAGACCTTTCATTTGACCCTGCAGTCCTATTACTAGATATCTACCCAGAAGAGCAAAGATCATTTTACCACAAATACATTTGCACTAGAAAGTTTATCATGGCTCAATTCATAATTACTAAGTCATGGAAGCCAACTAAGTGCCTTTTGACTAGTGAATGGATCAACAAACTGTGGTATGTGTATAACATGGAGTATTATTTAGCCTTTAAAAAAGATGGAGATTTTACATCTTTTACTTTACTAGATGGAGTTGAAATATTCTTCTTAGTAAAATGTTGCAAGAATGAAAAAATAAATATCCAATTTACTCCATACAAATATGAAATCAATATGTAAATAATTAAATGCTCATAAGAATAATAAAACGTTAATATAGTCCAGTTTGGGGGTAGAGAAAAGCAGATGGAGGAGAAGAAGGATGTTTGGCAGAAGGAGGGAGGGCATGAGGCAGAGTCTCACCTAATGTGCACATTGTCAGGGTTTATAACACGCCACCTGGGAGAGAAGCTCTTCTACAAATGGAACTTTCCCCTGGAAATGAGAAAACAGTGTAACCTAAAAATTGCATCCTCATATTAATTTGAAAAAATTAAAAAATACAAAAAAAAATCTTTCTATAAGCTGACTAATGTACCTGTGTAATAAACAGTGAGTCAGAATTGTTTATTACATGGTGATTATTTATTCATTCATTTCTTTTGAGTTCTATGTTGAATAGTATTCTTAGGTACATACATATATTTAAAGAATATAAGTAATGGTTTGAAAAATAAATCAATCATCATTAAACTGTAATTCTAATTATTATTTTTGTCTTACATAATGACACTACATTAACCCCAGAAGTTTTCTACTTTATTTTGCTGCACAGTGTATATTTTCCTTTCTTTCTTTTAATTTTTTAAATCAATAAAAATTTAAATTATTGAGGAGGTACAAATATTTTTGTTACCTGGGTACTTCGTATCATGCTTGAGTCAGGCCTTTTAGTGTGACTGTAACCAGAATAATATTCATTGCACTTCATAGGCATCTGTTTTTTTTTTTTTCAGCCTCTCCCCCTTCCCCCTTCTTAGATTTGAATGATTAATGAGAACACACAGTGTTTGGTTTTCCATTTCTGATATTTCACTTAGAATAATAATCTTCAGTCCATCTAAGTTTGTGGAAAAACATTATATCATTCATTTTTATGACTAAATAGTGATCCATGGTATACATTCGATATGCCATTTTTTCTTTATGCATAAATGAATTGATGGGCACTTAGGTTGATTTTACATGTTCGCAATTGTGAATTGTGCTGCAATAAACATTTGAGTGCATATGGTTTTTATAAAATGACTTCTCTTTACATTTTTTTCTTTATATTTATTTATTTAGGGGAATCTCCATATTGTTTCTATAGACTTTATACTTATTTGCAGTTCCATTAAATATGTTTAAGTATCCTGTTCTCTACATGCATGCCAGTATCTATCACTTTTATCACTTTTGAATAATGGCCATTGTGACATGTGGGAGTTAGGTTTCTAGTGTAGTTTAGGCCAGGCATTTCTGGAGAGCTTTTTGATCAGAATCCAGGTTCCCCAAACCTCTTAAGTGCTGACACATCCCACTAAAGGCTAGAAATGGGCTGGTGGTTTACACAGGATGTCTGGCCCTGGGCAACAAGAGAAGGAAGCTGAGGAGGCAGATATTTCAGGGCCTATGGGCCACAGGGAGGACTTGGGTTTTGATTTCAGTGAGGTGGGAGCCATGGAGGGCTCGAAGCAGAGGAGCAACTTGCTTTAATGTAGGTGTTCACAGGAGCCCTGTCTGAGGACAAGGGTGGAAGCCAGAAGCAGGTAAAGGGGACTTCAGCTGCAGCAACAATGATGATGCTGATGGCTCAGACTAGATCTGTGCCCTGAATAGATTCTAGAGGCAGCAGACAGCACTGCCAAGGAATTGGGTGTAACTGTGAGAGAAAGTTGTCAAGGAAAACAGCAATGAGAGGGCACCCCCAGATTTGACGCTAGGAGTCTCAACCAAATCTTATCTGACAATTAAATGTTTTTGAGTGCTGTGTCAGAGCCTTCATCAAAGTTAAAAACATCATAAAATAACAAGAGCAATGATTACAACAAATTCTGTGCCTGCTGGAATGTCCTAAAAACTTAGGTACAGGTGGGGATAAAAGTATTAGCTTTGAGTGCATGGTGGGTTGAGGAAAGAAATTATCAATAGTTGCTGGTAAGGAAAATGCATTTCATAGCCTGAGGTAGCTTAGTCAAAATTTTATAAAAACTGATAAAAGTCTCGAAATAAATTTGAAGTGAATGCCCTTGTCTAATATTTCTAATATTTAGAGGTATATTGGAAATAGGAAGAAGGGACAAATGATCTTTAGCAATGTCAAGTTATTTTTCACAGAGAACAGCGTGCTATGATTCTTATCCGAAAATAGAGTAGAATCTTTACTGTTGCAATTATCCATTTCCAGAGTAATGAGTAAATGACTGATTCACAAGTAGAATCACACTGTTAATGTGATTAAAACAAGCAAGAACTGATATCCAAAGCAAACAAGTATAATATAAAAGTCCAAATATGTAAATAAAATGTTCATAACATAGTTATTGTTTTATTTAAAAAAATTTTAAGCTATAATAGGTAGAAGATATCATTAATATTATTGTGTCACTTGGGTAGAGTGGTGTGGCATCATAGCTCACAGCAACCTCCAACTCTGTGTCTTGAGCAGTCCTCTTACCTCAGCCACCGGAGTAGCTGGAACTACAGGTGTGTGCTACTATGCCTGGCTAGTTTTTCTACTTTTTGTAGAGATGGAATCTCGCTCTTACTCAGGTAGCTCTGTTACTCTGGAGCCCATGCAATCCATCTGCTTTGCCCTCTCAGAGTGCTAGGATTACCAGCATGAGCCATCATGACTGGCCATAGAAGAAATTATTAAATTAGATAATTAAGATTAGAAGGGATGGAATTATAAAGATGAAGTAAGTATTGATACTTTCTGAGATTCATAAGTTTAGCATTATGCAGTTCTTTAAGTCACACTATTGTATTTTTATTTTAACATATACTTTGTTAATTACATCTTGATGCTTTGATGAAACTGATTAACACATACAACTGTCTATTCTTTATTTCTTCTACTGGCTTAGAAAGAAAATGAATTGTTATTGACATGAACGGACAAAGGAATTAATGGTAATGTCACCTCAATGATTTCACTGATAATGTCTTTTTTAAATTTCAAATTAATGTGAGCACCAAACAACTAGGTTACAATGTTTGTATTTGTTAGGTAGAGTCCCTCTTGCAGTTGTGTCTTAAACCCGAGAGGTGTCCCATACATCCTTACATTGTGCCCATTAAGTAGGAGGACACCAATGTTCCTCTTTCCTCCCCTTTCTCATCTCTGTCATTCTTCCTCCTCCCAACTTGAATTGGATAGAGTTTTTCTCTTATGTGGGTGTGTATTAGATCATCTACCGGTTACATATTAGTATTGAGTACATTGGATAATTCCTTTTCCATTCTTCTAATACTTTGCTAAGAGGAAAGTGTTCCAACTCCAACCAGGTTAATACAAAAGCTGTAAAGTCTCTTTCTCTTTTATGGCTTAATAGTATTCCATGCCACACATGCACAACAGCTTTTTAACCTGTTCCTGAGTTGATGGGCATTTAGGTTGTTTCCACATTTTGGCAGTTGTAAATTGAGCTGAGATAAATAATCTAGTCTAAATGTCCTTATCATAAAATGATTTTTTTCCTTTGGATGGATACTTAGTAGTGGTGTTATTGGAATTTCTTTCTTCAGTGGGTTCTTGGTCTCAGGAATTTGAAGAAAGAATGATAGCCCACAGGTCAGTGGTAAAATAGAATTTGTTATGCAGAAAAGAATACAGAAAAAACACCAGAGCTTTTGGCAGAGAAAAAACTCTAGTCAGAAATTCTCTTGGACAGTGACATTTGGCCAGAACTCGGTAGATAGAAAAATACTTTTTCAAAGTGAATGAGCACATTAATGAATGGGTATAATCTCTTCATAAAATTGCTCAGGACTAACAAATGGGGGAATGCTGTTCAGCCCTCAATGGAGGAGCCCTGTATCATGGTCATTTTCAGCATTAGAAGTTGTGTGTGCTGCCTAAGGCAGCTTCACACTGGTAGGTACTGTACTCTGAAATAAGGAGAAAGAAAAGGTGACTCTTGCAGCAGTGGGAGCTGTCCGTGGCCTCCCTCAACGTCCTTTGGACTTAGACCATGGTGGTTCCACTCAAGAGTACTTGGCTCTACAGCCCTGGCCTGCCAAGGCCCCCTCACCAATATGCCTTGCAGCATAGATGCAGAAGGTGTGTCAGGGTCCCTGTATGTCCTTCTGGGATGTCTGGTGCAGCCCGAGCTGGGGTACCACCCACACTGTATTAATGGGATTGCAGGATCAAATGGAGATAATTAATCTCTTCTGCCAAATTTATAGTGGTTCTTTGTTTCAAAAATCATACATTCAAGAAAAATGTTTTTCATTATGGTAAGTGAGCATTAGTACAGTCATTTGCATCGCTTGTGAACATAACTGTCTCTAGCTAACCACTAATTTTATCAATTTGATTAAATTTAAGTTATAATAATTTTAATCTATAAAGAAAATAAGTTATTATCATTGTGCCGTCTCTGTTTATCTATATATTAATTGGCATCAATCATAAATAAATAAATCCTTAAGACAATTAGTTATAACAATTTTGCTACTCCCACCAGAGATAGGCATAGACAGCAGAGAATTTTGCTGAAACCTAGGCATTCATTGAAATAAAACAAATACAAAGATAGGTAATGGCAGTTGCCTAAATCCTAATACCCTAAAATAGTCTTAAAAGCTATACCATGCAATAACATGCAAAAAACAAAAACACACAAATTCATAGCTTTAGCATGTTTAGGAGTCAGAGAATAGAAAGATAATAACCAGTTTCTTGTGGAGTTAACCCTAAATCTCATCACAAACCTTTCACGGAGCTCTAGGGATTTCAGATAAACAGGCAACTCAGAAGGAGGAAGGTCACACTAATTGTGGAGAATCCAAAAAGGAGTCCCAGTGGATCAGTTTTCTGAGTAGAGAAAAAGACTTAACAGTTTGTCTGGACTCAATGAGTCAGTCTTGGAAACAACATTTCTAGGGAGAGGAGGTGAAAAAGCAAAGAAGCATATTTGAAACCTGCTCATTAAAAGGCAAAACAAGGCCTTAAGTGGCAGCTCATCTCTGTGATCCTAGCACTCTGGGAGGATGAGGCAGGTGGATTGCCTGAGCTTAGGAGTTCGAGACAAGCATGAGCAAGAGCAAGACCCCATCTCCAAAAATAGCTGGGCTCTGTGGTCAGCACTGTAGTCTCATCTACTCAGAGGCTGAGACAAGGAGATGACTTAAACCCAGGAAATTGAGGTCGCCGTGAGCTATGATGCCATGGGGTACTCTACCAAGGGCAACAAAGTGGGACTCTGCCTCAAAATAAATAAATAAATATATAAATAAACAAATAATTAGATAAACAAATAAAAGAAAAGGAAAAAAAACTAGTGTGTTTATGTGTAAGAGACAGAGTGTTAAGATAATCTTGGACAAAATTACATTTAACACACTCAAAAAAACTGTTCCCTCCTCTCTCTGAATAGCCACTCATTTAAAAAAGTGCACTGCATTCTCTTGATGGAAGAGGACATTCTTGATGTAAGAATCCAAACAAGTTCTACAGCTATCACCCTGTCCATGGAAAGCATTTTCATCTATATGTATGTACAGAAAGGAGGACCAAAGAAAATGAATCAAAACATTTAAGCTGACAAAAATTCCTTTCTAAAAACAGGCGTAAAACACAATAATATTATAATACAATGCTTAAAACCTATTTAAATATCCTAAAACAAACAAAAAATGAACAAAAAACTCACAAGTTAAGGACTAAACTGTATGAAGTAGAAATAAATGTAATAATTATTTTTTTCATTTTTACTCAACTTTTATTATTTTTTAACCTAAACAATATATTTTATAGCTAAAAGCTTTTTCTAGAAACATCCTATATTTTAATTGCTTTTAATATTCATTTTACTTATATAAACATTAATCTTTGTTAAAGTTCATTTTTCATCATCAAATTAAGGTTTATGTTCCTCTATAATACTTAGAACATAGTGTTATCTATTCCATTGGAGTAATTATCTAATATGATATATTCAATATGTTACATAAAACTGTATTTCAGACCTATGACAGTGGAAATTGTTTGGAAGAACTTTTTCTTCAAATTATAAATCGAGAAACTTATAACTTATGCACACCCTTGTAGGTCATTACAAAAGTTTTGAGCTACATACAAGTCAAGAACATTAAAATTTGCATGGATGGAAACAAATGAAGCCCTCGTAGCACATTGATAAGCTGAGCAAGTTGAAACTTGAACAAGTAAATCAGGCCAAGAATAAGGAAAGTCAAAGTAGGAATAGTTATTCACACATAATTTTAGAAACAAGTAGACAGCAGAGTTCTGGGGATACCTACCTACTCACTGAAATAAAATTGATACCAAGGGAGATATAGGCAGATGCTTAAACTGTGATCTTCTAAAATAGCCTTAAAGTCTATACCAATAACATGCAAAAAATAGTAACATAAATTCATGCGTTTTTCATGAATAGAGAGCAGAGAATATGAAAAGTTCAAAATACTGTACTTATAAACAGAAAGATACTAACCAATTTGTAGTGGACTTATTCTTAGATCCCATCACTAACTGTTCAAGGAGTTCTAGGGTTTTGGAAAAGGAAGACCACATTAATAGTGAAAATTCCACAAAGGAGTCTTAATAGTTCAGATTCTGGGTAGAGGTGAAAGACTTAAAAATCTGGACTCAGTCTTGGAGTCAGTGTTGGAAAAAACAGCTCTTCTGGGGCAAAGAGGGTAAAAGGCAAGGAAAAAGCCTATCAGAAACAGTAAAGTGGGAAAAGCAAGTATGTGTTTGTGTAAGAGACAGGGTGTTAGGATAGTCTTAAAACAAAGTAATATTTAAAACACACCCACATACACACACACAGAAAAAAAACTCCATTTTCGCCTTTCTTCAAAAATCCATCCATTTAAGGAACTGCATTACATTGTCTTAACAGACCCTCTTGATACAGGAATCCAACAAAGTAGAAACCAAGTTATAACCACTCACACTTGCATATGAAAAATGAAACAAAACTAGCCTAGGATAAAGGAGGGAAGGGGAGGCAAAGGGGAAGGAAGGTGGGTAGGGTGATATATTATTATTATTATTGTTATCATTATTATTACAGTGTCTCACTATGTCACCTGAGTAGAGTGCCATGGCATCATTGTAGCACACAGCGACCTCAAATCCTGGGCTCAAGGGCTCTTCTGGACTCAGCTTCCCAAGTACTTGGGACTACAGGCATGTGCCATGCCTGAATAGTTTTTCTATTTTTAGTAGAAATGGGGTCTTGCTCTTGTTCAAGCTGATTTCAAACTCCTGAGGTCAAGCAATACATTGGCCTTAGGCTCCCAGAGTGCTAGGATTATAGGTGTGATTCATCACACTAGGACAGCCAAGGAATTTACAGCAGCTGTAATAAATATAGACAGTAGTATTAAGAATAAGTATAATGTGAAAAATTAGTTAAGAGATGCAAAACAAAAATCCAAAGTAATTTCTAAGTCAATACAATAAAGTTGGAGAGGGGACTATGGAGAAATTTGTATAAAATATGTCTAGATATTATCAGGTCAAAATAGACCTATAGTAAACACTTACCAAAAAAACATATAATCAAAGTATATCATTACCAATCATGAAACCGCAAAGAAGACAGCAGGACAGAAAGAGAGGAAAAAGGAAATACACAAAGAGCAACAAAACCCGTCAACAATTAGCAGAATCAGTGTAGTTACTTTAAATGTAAATGGATTATACTCACTCATCAAAAGACATTGGATGACTGAAAGAATAAAGTAAAACAAAAAAGATTTGACTACATGACATCTACAGGAGAGGCACTTTAGATTGAATAACAGACATATGTTGTAAGTGAAAGGGTTGAAAAAGTTATTCCATGCAAAAATCAACCAAAAGACAGCAAGGATGGCTACATTGATATCAGACAAAATAGACTTTAAGTCAATCACAGTCACAAAAATAAAAAAGTTTATTACATAGTAATAAAATGTCCAATTAAACAGGATGATATAACAACTATAAATACATATGCACTCAACATTAGAACACTTAAATATATAAAACAAACATTGATGAATATGAAGGAAGAAACAGATCAAATTACAATCATAGCAGGAGACTTCAACACCACACTTTCAACACTAGATAGATGAACTAGACAGAAAATGAATAGGGAAACAAAGACTTAACACAATATACCAAATGGACCTAGGAGACATACATAGAATCTTCTTCCAACGGTAGCAAAATATTCATGCTTCTGAAGTGCACATGTGACATTTTCCAAGATAAATCATATGCTAGGTCACAAAAGAAGTCTTAATAAATTTAAGAAGATTGAAATCATTTCAATATCTTTTATAACAATAATAGGATGAAAGTAGAATTAATTAACAAAAAAGGAAAATGAAAAAATTCACAAACACATAGAAATTAGAGGCATACTGTAGAATAAACACTGGCAAAGCGGAAGCCAAAAGGGAAATCAGAAAATATTTCCAAATAATAAAGCATAAAATATCAAAACTTCTGGGATACAGGCAGATCAGTACTAGGAGGGAACTGTGTAGCCATAAATGCTTTTAATAAAAAACAAGAAAAAAATTCACAAAAACAGGTAAACATACAAAAGTAAGTAGAAAAAGCAGAAAAAAACTTGACCTTAAAGTAAGGTAAAAGAAAGAAATAATAAAGATTAAGATAGAAATAAATGAAATAGAGGACAGAAAACAACAAGGAAAAAACACTGACAAAACTGAGCTGGTTCTATAAATTTAGTCTCTCTCAAAATCCCAATGCCATTTTTACAGAAATAGAAATTATATTTCTAAAATTAAATGAATCTACAAAGATACTCAATGGCCAAAACAATTTTGACCAAGAATTACAAAGCTGGAGGCATCATTTTTCTGATTTGAAAATATATTACACATTTAGAATAATGAAAATCGTTTAGTACAGGGTTAAGAAGACATATAGACTAACGGAACAGTAGAAAATCCAGGGAAAAGTACACATTGCTGGTCAACTGATCTTCAATAAGAGTGCCAAGAATACACAAAAAGGAAAAAAGTAAAGCCTCTTTAATAAATGGTGTAGGGAAAACTGGATACCCACATGCAAAAGAACAAAATAGAATTGAATACTTGTCTGACACTACACAGAAAAATCAGCTCCAAATGACAAAATTCTTAAACATAAGACCTGAACTTCTCAGACTCCAAGAAGAAAACATAAGAAAATCTCTGAACATTAGCCTTGGGAATTTCTTGGATGTGACACCAAAAGCACAGAAAACAACAGTAAAAATAGACAGTGAAATTACATAAAATTAAAAAGCTTCTGCACAGCAAAGGAAACAAACAACAACAAAAAAGCAACCTACAAAACGGGAGAAATATTTATAAACCATAATAAAGCCTTTGTCAATCCATTTGATAAAGGATTAATATCCAAAATGTACAACTAACAGTCATAGCTTAATAGCAAACTGATAACCCAACAAAAACAAACAAAAAAAACTTGATTACATTATTTTTCAGGGAATACATGTAAATGGTCAAAAATATATGAAAAGTTGTCAACATTGGGCAGTACCTGTGGCTCAAAGGAGTAGGGTGCCAGCCCCATATACTGGAGGTGATGGGTACTCAAACTCAGCCCTGGCCAAAAACTGCAAAAAAATAAAAAAATAATTGTCAACATCATTAATTATAGGGGAAATGAAAACCCAAACCACAGTGAGCCATCCTCTCACAATTGTTTGATGGTCTATTATTAAAATATCCCCCACACCCCAAACAACCTCAACACACAAAAGATAACAAAAGTTGGCAAGGATGTGGTGAACAAAAAAAGCACTTGTAAACTTTTGGAGCAAATGTAAATTTGTGAAGCTTCTATGAAAAACAGTGTGGAGATTCTTTAAAAACTAAATATAGAACTAATCACTTCACTGAACTAAAGTCCTCTTTTATTTCTAAAGGAAATAAAATCAAGATCTCAAAGAGACCTGCACTCCCATGCTCATTGCAGCATTATTAACAGTAGCTAAGATCTGGAAACAATTGATGGAAAAATGGATAAAGAAAACGTGGTCTTCACCTGCAATCCAGTACTATTTATTCAGCTCCAGCAAAATAGAAATCCTGTCCTTTACAACAAGTAGATGAACCTAGAGGACATCCTGCTATGTGTAATAAGCTAGAAGCAGAAGGACAAATACTACAGGATACCATTTCCATGAATTTACAACAGTCAAACTTAGAAAAGCAGCGAGTGGGAGGGTGGTTGACTGGACTGGGAGGAGTAAAAACAGGGAGTTTTTAGTCAAGTGTACAAAGTTTCTTTTATATTAATCTTACATAAGATTAACAAATCCCAGAAATCTACTTCAATGCTGTATTTGGTGTTAAAAACTTACTAAGAGGGTAAGCTTTATGTGAAATGTTTTTAATCAGAAAAAGTAATAATTATAAATATTATTATTTATTAGTAATAAATTAATGGGCAAATGTCTTATTTCCCTCCTTTTTCTCCTCTTCCTTCTTTTTAACGTTCCTTCTAATCCAAACATCTGTTCATTATAGAAAATCATGTATGAAGTGATATAACTTATTATTATTAATATTGTTATTATTATTATTTTGAGATAGAGTCTCACTATGTTGCCCTTGGTAGAGAGCTATGACGTCACAGCTCACAGCAACTTCCAACTCTTGGGCGTAAGCGATTCTCTTGGCTCAGCCTCCGAAGTAGCTAGGACTACAGGCGCCTGCCACAGTGCCCAGCTATTTTTGTTGTTATTGTTGCAGTTGTTTAGCTATTGTATAGCCGACTCACACCAGGTTCTAACTCACCACTCTCAGTGTATGTGGTGGGTGCCATAACTGCTGTGGTATAGGTGCTGAGCCAAGTGATGGAAATTATAAAGTAAAAAACAAAAATTACTCTTTCCCTCAGCCTGAAATAATCAACATACATGCTTTGAAATTTTTATTCTTCCCTTTTTAAGATTTGTCATTTCTATTTTCTACACTTATGAATATGTTATTTGGTTATCTAAATGAATGTATATATTCATCAGTTAAGAAATGTTCAGAACCTATAAGGACTAGTTAAAAAAAAAGTCAAATTTCAGGTCAGAGATGATCCTTTTACAAACTATTGGAAAATAAAATGCAGCATTGGTCATCGAGCCCAATGTAAGACCAGGAAAAAATAAATAAATAAAAACGGGGCTGATAAGACACTTTGAGAGGTAATGAATAGGTTAGTGACAGGTTGTAGTGATCAAATTGTAGGCATTTAATATGCCCATCTTTTGTTTATAAAAATAAAATAATAATAATAATCCCCCCAAACCCATTTTGACCATTTAAAAATAATGTATCTTAGCTGTAAAGGATATTAATTTATATAATCATGATATTCTGACACATAGGGAGTATAAACAGGGATGGGGAATGTTTCATACTAGATATTTTACAAAACAGAATTTATTAAACTTGTATACAATGCTACAAGTTTCAGAAATTTCATATTTGAAATCTCTATTCAAAATTTGTTTTTGAAAACATGTTTGAATCCTTTACTGTTATATTTAACCACACAGACATAAGTGAGTGCACTAGTTAGGGTTCTCCAGAGATACAAGAGCAACAAGCTGTACATAGAGGCTGCCAAAAAAATATATACATACTTTAAGCAAGGAAAAAACTGTACTGCAATCATTAATACTCAGTATATACTGAGTACAATATTGTATCTTGCATCTCTTATAATTGCAGAAGTCAAACATAACTTGAGTTTAACAATTTTAATATAGCTTTTTTCCTTTCTTAAAATGTGTATAAACCTGTTTGGCACACTGTGTATTGCATGTAGGATTGCTGTATATGAAAGAAGGCTTATTAGGGGAGTTTTTTTTTTTTATAATTTTATTGAATCATAATTCTGTACATTGGTGCAATCATAGGGCATGATTCATATACATTCAGAAATGTTTTCATCATACTGTTACAGATAGCCTTCATGGCATTTTCTTGATCACTATATAAA
>CAUYON010156783.1:0-28829 GCA_963573935.1 Arctocebus calabarensis
GCCTGTAGTCCCAGCTACTTGGGAGGCAGAGGCAGGAGACTCGCTTGAGCCCAGGAATTGGAGGTTGCTGTGAGCTGTGAGGCCACAGCACTCTATCCAGGGTGACAGCTTGAGGCTCTGTCTCAAAAAAAAAAAAAAAAAAAAAGAGAGCAGTTGCACTAGTTTTCTGTCACTGTATCAACAACACAAATTCAGTGGTTTAAAACAACATGCTTCTTATTACTACAATCTGTTTTGTGCTTCTGTAACAGACTATCAGAGACTTGGTAATTTATAAAGAGTAGAAATTTATTTGCTCACAGTCCTAGAGGCTGGCATCTGGTGGGCACCTCCTTACTGTGTCCTCACATGGCAGAAGGCAGATGAGAACGAAACCCGCTCCTGCGAGCCCTCTTCTTAGTGAGTGGAAACCTCTTTATCTAACCCCCCCTAACACCCTATTTCCCAACTGCTGACTGATAGGTCCCCTGTTGCATCAGGGGTTAGATTTCCAACACATGAATTTTGGGGGACACATTCAGATCATAGCAGTTTTCTTGTGATTCTCTAGGTCAGAAGCCCCGCATGACTCTTGGCAGGATAAAAGCCACTTCTCCATTTGGACGTCTCCCAGCTATCGAAACCTTCACATGTCCTAAGTGGAGCTCTAGCTTGTCACCCCACACCTGCTTTTCCTACTGTCTGCCCCAATTCAATTCTAACAGTTGCTCAGGTCAAAAACTTGGAGTTATTCTCCTTTTTCTGTGTGTTCACAGTCAGCACTGCTTGTCGACTTCGTAGGTATTTGAATCAGCAGACATTGAAATTTCCCACCTGCCCATAGCCATACGTCATCATGCAGGGGATTTCAGGTCAACAGGGGCTCCTGATTATTCCACATCCTTTGGCCACCCCCCTTACTTCTTCCATCCCCATTACGATAATCATCAAAGTCTGAGTGTAGGGCTTTTCCTGCCTGACTCAAAAAGTTGATAGAAACAGATTTCTCTACAGGGTTCCATGCTCCACAGTGCAGTGACAAATCCAGGGTCATTTTCTGGTTTTACAGCTCTTGTACCAGTCAGGCCAAGAGTTGAGGTGGCAGCTGCTGTTTTAATGCAAACCAGTTTGGGGGCTTGAAGAAGGGGCAGATGTTCTTGGAGAAAGGGAATGGGGTGAAGTGGTTCCTACTTTACGTGAACCATGTCAATCTTCCAATGTCTGTTTGTCGAATGGGTGATACCGCTGGGGAGTTCATGCCGTAGACAAGCATCTTTGAGAACAGTTGCTCCTTGTTGTTGAATTCAGGTGATGGGTGAGGTGAAGGATGTGGACAAAGGCTTCCTTACCAGATGGCAGGGTGTGGATGACAGCCTCCTGGGAATCCCCTTGCACTGTTCATGCTGCTTAGAAGTTTAAATGCGTGCTTTTTGAACTGAACCGACACATTTTAATAGTTAATGAACATGTCAGATGATAAATTAGTCACACAAAAATAAGGCCTAGAATCCATGCATCTCATTAATATTGGAATTTAATATCAGTGTGGCCAAGGGAACTAAGAAGGGGGCTAAGATTGGCTAGGAGCCTTTAGGACATCTGAGGTGGCACTGAGGTTGATGTGTTGTGTTCTGCTTTTATCTAATAGGTCATTGCTTGTGAGCAGCAGTATGACTCTTCCTATGACGCGCGCTGTGACGTCTGGTCCTTGGGGATCACAGCTATTGAACTGGGAGATGGAGACCCTCCCCTCTTTGACATGCATCCTGTGAAAACACTCTTTAAGATTCCCAGGTAGGCCACAAGATGGCGCTCTTGACACGTCAGTTCTTTGTGACGGCCTCTAGTTAGCGGGATGATAAATAGTAGTTCATAAGTAATTTCTCTCCAGACCTGACAAAGCCTGTTTATAAAATATATTTCCTTTGAAAAAAACAGAGGGGGGGGCTTAGAGAGGATGTTTCTGAAAGATAACATACCCTGAGGAATAATAGGACCATGTTGGAACAATTGCATATTTTCAGCATCCTGTTTTTTTTTCTTTTTTTTTTTTTTTTGAGACATTCATTTTTTTATGTGTGTGGTTTAACTGATGTGATGACAAATGCAATTTTGGATTAAGTGATCTGTCTAAATACTGGTGTTATTTTTTTTTTTTTAAGGCTAGTTAAGTGAAGCAGTGGGCTGGTGTTATTTTTTAATTATATACTCTCTCTAGTATTCTGGACAGTTTTGGGCTTTAAAAAATATGTGTATTATACTGCTCTATCCACTCAGACCAGGACTAGAATGTATCAGGAAAATGTTATATCAATGATATGTCTTACTTTCCATCCCTTAATTTCTGTCTCAGTGGGAATTCTGCTGAAAGAAGTCTGTTTGGAAGGTATTTAAATGTAACTATATTTTATATTCTATGGATTCATTAGGAGTGTCTACAAGAGGTTTGCTTGGCTGTCTTTCACTGAAATCAGGCTGATACTCGGGTAGCTCAAGGCTTTAGTTACGGAAGAAGCTATGTGGGGACTCCTTCCTGGCCAGGGTGCAGATTGATAGATAATTTGTACCTTCCAAATGCCTTTCAAAGAAAGGCTCTGGTCAGGGCAGGCTGGGAGCCATTTAACTGCTTTAACAATGCAAGTATTGACCTTTTCTTATCTGTGCAATCACACAGCTATCACAGCCTTTAAAAAATTTCTCCTGATTGCAATTTGCATTTCTGATTAGGTCTATTTATATGCAGATGAGGCTCTCTGGTGTTCATCATCACAGTGTTATCGTTTTTATACCTAATCCAGATGTGAACAACCACCAACTACTAGTCCAAAAATGATTCTCACCCAAATCAGGGTTAGTCTTTCTGCCTATTCCAAAATACAAAAATAGGTCACGGTGATTAGAGAAGCAGATGAAATGCTGGGCTTTTTAAATTAATAGTCTGGTGAGCGTTGAAAAGGACATAAGAATTCAGGAGCCCAAAGCAGCACTGTATGCAGTAATACATCAGAAAATGAGAAACAGTATCTGGAATGTTTTGGGTGTGTGCTTTGATTTTTTTTATAAATGGTTTGCCCCTCACCATTTATTTATTGTGGCCACATAATTTCCCAGATATCGAGATTAAGATATGGCTTCTGATTAGCAAGGTATATGTACTTTTGATAAGAGATCATCTACTTGAGTGTATTTTTTCCTCTCTTTTTAGCATGCATTTGTGTATAGACCAATTTTTCAAAAATTTGTTACGGTGAGGATTGTGTGTGTATGGGTGAGTGCCTGTGTAGTTCCATAGCCCCTTCATGTCCAATGCCTCCACCTTGCTTCTGTGCCCAGCCAAGCCTCTGATCTCTAACCATCCCTATACTCTCAGTCCACTTACTCCTCCTGTCTCGGGAGAAGCCTCGGCTGCCTGCCTCAGGGCAGAATGGATCACTACAACAGGGCAATTGCTGGAAGTGGATCCTCCTCCCAACTGGACTGAGGCTTTCTTCCTCTTCTCCTAGAGTAACTTGCCCTTTTACTGTTTCTTGGTTCCTGTGCAAGTGGTGAATAAGACGGAAGCCGGAACGTCAACATAATTGGTTGCAGATTCCCAGCGCAGTTGTATGTGCTCACGTGTGCTATTGTCACAACCTTAACAACTGGTTTGACATTCCTGGACAAGAAGGACAGACATTTTGAAAACATTTTAGCATATATTAAACTGCTTTTTTCTTCGTGAAACCAGGGGAAATGTATTGGGTTCATGTTCACCAAGTTGTTTACTTGAAAATTATCCTGTCAATTAGAATTACTGTGTCAGCCCTCTTTTGAAGTGTTGTGGGTTGACCAAGTGTGTGTGTACATTATCTTAATTTTCAGTGCTAAAAATGTATCCTTTCCTCAGAAAAGCTGTTTGATGAAGACTGGAGAAATTAAGCACTTATATATTTAAAAAGGCCTTTAAATTATTTACCTGTTTTTTTCATGTGTCTCCATCTCACTTTCTCTCTCCCTCCCCCTCCAATGGAGAAAAGCAAATGACAAACAATGACAAAAATCTTTTGAATCCATTTGGCTTCAGAATTTTCTTTTTCTATTTGGATGTGAGTATTTTTCGTTTTCTAGAATTCTCTCTAATTAAATGATAAAGCCCATTTCTGGGTGTGCTGGGATCCAGAGTAGTCTGTGGCTTCTTCCTCTGGTTTTTCTCACTGGCATGCTCCTTGCAGGGGAGGATTGCAGCCCTTTCTTTGCTGGAAATATATTGAACAAATTACCAAGTAGGGGAATAAAAGAAAACCCTGATTGAGTCAGGGAATAAGTGACTTTGACAATTCAGAATGGACTTGGGAGTTTAAAAAGTGCTGGTGACTTGTGAGCCTTAAATGTCAACAAAGCAGATAATTACGAAGATTCCCTGGGAGCTGTCAGAAAATATGAAGTGATACCTGCCTGCTGTGGTTGATTTGGCTGCACACAGGTCTCCTCACCCTTCCCCTGTCTGCCTTGTCCCACTGTCTCCTTTTCCTTGACCTTCACGTTAGAAGATGACACACAAGGGAGTCGTGACCTATCTTTGATACACTGAGTGACTCACGATCTTCCCTACACTGTGATCACACGGAAATTATCTGCTGATTGGCAGAACAGCCCTTGTTTGCTGAACTTGTCAGCATGTGTCATCTCGGCTAACGCTTTTGCTCCAAAATGGTCACCCTTTCTCTGACCGTCACTGCTCTGTTTGCTGCTATTTTCCTCCGGGAATTGTGACAGAAGAAAAGAATGCAAACCATTTATCTGAACATCAGTGGATCGAACCCTCTCTCATGATTCTTTCCTGAGGACTCTTTAAAATTCCAAAGGCTTAGAAGGATCTTGCAGATGACCTGGCTATATTTTCACTTTAAAGGATATCTGTTTCATAGATATACTTGCAAGAATCAGTAGAGTTAGGGGAACTCCTATGCTGGAGTCTTTGGCTAACGACCCCTTTGACCTCCACAGAGGGGAGTGAGGAAGGCAGCGGGGACAAGTGTGGGTGTGTTTGCTGGACAAGCACAGAGAGCTGTGTCGCTACCCATTTATTGGGGCCCAGCTGACGCCATCTAGTAGCTCACTGTACATTGAGTACTTCCAGTCTATTCCTTGTGGAAAAGTGCAGAATGTTTTCAAGATTCTCAGCAGAAATGCCCTTGGCTGGAAGTGGATGAGACAGAGTGGCCTGAACATTCCAATTTCTGTCTGAAGCTGGTGATTATCCCTTTGTAAAGAGATCTTTCCCTGCAGTACACAATTTGAGAAAAGGAGAACTCGTGATAACCACCAATTCACATTTCTGCTTATTTCTCTCATTAAATCTAGGTTGTTCTGAAGTCATCTGTACCCACTTTTTAAGTTTCCTAGGGCTGCCACAACAAATAAACTTGGTGGCTTAAAACAATAGAAACTTATTCTTTCAAAGTTCTGAAGGCCAGAAATCCAAAATCAATGAGTCAGCAGGGCCACCTCCCTCGGAAGACTCTAGAGAAGTGTCCTTCCCTGACTCTGCCGGCTTCGGCTGGCTCCTGGCTTTCCGGGGCTGTGGCAGCAAGACCCCAGTCTCTGTCTCCGACTTCACATGGCCTCCTCCTTTTGTCTCTGGGTTTTTCTGTCTCTTGTAAGGACATTGGATTTAGGGCCTGTCCTAATCCAGTGTGCTTATATCTTGAGGTCCGTGTCTTAATTCTATCTGTAAAAATCCTTGTTCCAACTGAGGTCACATTCTTAGGGTCTGAATAGAGCTATCTTTTAGGGGCCGTAATTCAATCTACTACCCCAGCTGACTTTTATGTTGGCCAGATTCTCCAAGAAACTAACTGGGACAAGACAATTAGCTAAATGATGATGGGAAAAAATAATAATGACTAAAACGTATTGAGTGCTAACTATGTGGCAGACACAGTGCTCAATTGTGTCACAGATATAAATCATTGAGTCCCATAGCAACTTTGAAAAGTAGGTGCTATCCCGACCCCTTTTTTCCAGATGAGAAAACTGGAAACCCAAGGAAGTTAAGCAGCTTGCCCAGGGTCATGAACCATGGGAAGGAAAAATGATTGGAATCTGAGACGTTTGACTCTAAAGCCCACGCCTTTTGTTGCTACATTGAAAAGTTAAATTCCTTACTTAAATTATATTTATTTGCTGGTGAATTAAATTTAAGTACTGATGAGAACGGGGCAAATAGAGATGAACCGAAAATGGTCCCAGCCTGTAAGAGGCTTATAATCCAACATCCTTACTCCTGCTTCAGATGTTAAACTGACATTGCCAACCTTAAATCTCTCCCTTCTCCAAATTCCCCTTCAAGCTTTTCACTTCCCAGTTTAAAACATTTAAGACTTGTGTTTAAACTAAAGAAGTTTAGACAATATGTTATGTAAAAGAAGAGCTACTTCAAGATACCATTAGTGGTATCCAGAATTTTTGGTCCTATCTCACCCTTCTTGTAAACTTGTAGCTGCCCTGGGTCAGGGCTGTTTGTGCTAGAGCAAATATTTCCCCCCTTGTCTTACTCATAATTTTTCTCTTCCCTTTTATCTTTTTTCAGTAGGAAAAGCCAGCACTTGGTTCTAGGGGAAGTGGAAATTTGTTTCTAGCATCCTGAATTGGAACACATTTTCCCATGAAAATAGTGTTTTAAATAGTTATTTAGGAAGAAGCCATCTAAGAGCTAAAGTTCTCTACTTTGGGTGCATTATTAGGTTGTTGTGGCTAAATTGAGTTTTATGGCATCCTCTGAGGGCTGAGATTCCCTCTAGAACTTTTTTCTTATGGAAAAAAATGTTTTTCAAGTTCTAACCTACCAATTTACCAAAGTGCTTTAGAACACAGTCCACTGGGATTTGGGAATGCCTGTCCTCTACCCTAGGGCACCTCTAACTTTGTTCATCCAAACTCAGGCTTAAGTTGGATGCTTGAATTGCAGAGATAAACATGAGTTTTGTGTGTGTGGTGATTTTTTTTTTTTTTTTTCAATATAGAATCTCACTCCATCACCTGGGCTAGAGTGTGCGGCATCAGCCTAACTCACAGCAACCCTAAACTCCTATGTTCACGCAATCCACCTGCCTCAGCCTCCTGAGTAGCTGGGACTACAGGCATGCACCACCACACCAGCTAATTTTTCTATATTTGTAGCAGAAATGAGTCTCACTTTGCCCAGGTAGGTCTCAAACAGCTGACCTCAAGCGATCCTCCCACCTCGGCCTCCCAGTCTGCTAGGATTACAGGCACCAGCCACTGCAGCCGGCCCATGACAGAGGTTTTGCTCTCAAGAAGCACCATAGTTTTCCTGGCTTCTCTTCATTAATTGGTCAAGGTGAAATGGGCAGAATCTGGGTAACAAAAAGGAAGAGAAATCAGACTGGGAATCGAGAGTCTGGAACATCTTGCCGGGATGCTGAGGGTGGTGGGGCTTCAAGGCCACGTCACCACTTGAAACATTTGTGAGTCTATTTGAAAGGTCTCCTTAGGGACTCAAAGTCTATAATTGACTCTTGTCCTGAAATAGAATCCGTAAGCTGAATTTTCATCTGACATAGGCATTTTTTTTTAAAGGTAGAGAATCTTTTTGATTCTGACTTTCCTAATTCACAAACCAGTTCTTACATGGGAAGCAGCAGCCCCTGCCTGCTCTTCATCTTTGAGAGGCAGAGGCCGCAGGAAGCCCTGAGTCACCAGTAATTGTCTTACTATTACAGAATTGTCACAGGACATTTTCCCTTAGGGCTGTGAAATATAAGGAAAAGAAATTAAAACTAAACTATTGTTGAAGTGTAATGAGTGAGGGGTGGTGGGTGTTCAATGGCACAGGGAGGCTGGATTTGCCCCAAGGGAGTTTTGGTTTCTCTTCACCAAACTATGTCACTTAGCTATTGGCCTTTTAAGCAATGAACCCTCACAATCCCAGCTTCACTCATAAAGCAAGAAGTGCTAGAAGAATTAGCATCATTTAGCATTTATTGAGTGCCTAATAGCAAAAAAAATTTTGAAATACTCCAATTGAAAAAACGATTATCTTTCATGAGTCTTTTTCTTTCTTTGGGGAGATTTCCAGTCCCATTTTTTAGTGGATTCTTGCCCACATTGGTTAGGATGTCTGGACTGTACCCCTCTCCTCTCCCCCAGGGATATCTGTGGCCCAGGACTTGACACTTCATTTCCTTGGGAACCCAGTAGCTGGTGGCAGCTGGCAGAAATGCCCCAGAAGGCTTTCACTTTGTGGAACATGTTTCCACGTTCTTTTAAAATTTGAGTTGAGCAGCTGGGCCTTCTAATTCCTGTGTGTGGAGGTATTGCTTGTGTCCCCCTGAGTCCTCGAAGGAGTGTTCAGCTTTGCAAAGTTTCAGCTGGAGATCAGGCAGCAAAGCAGGAGCCTCCTTCAGAGACCTCTGATCTCTATCCCAGCTGAGCAGGAAACCCACCCCAAGAGAAGGGAAAGGCCAGAGATGCAAGGCGTTGACTTCTGTGCTACCAGTGCTTTCTCTCTTATTGCCCTAGTTTCATTGTTTTGGCACCACCTACTTCAGCTAATTCCAATCTAGCTCCTTGAATGCTGGAGAGATAGGGAAAGATAGGCAAAGAAACAGAACTCAGAATAGTACTAAAGAGTTGCTGCACCCAAGTTTCCTCTCAGGTCCGGAAAAAACTAGGGAATAAAGGCAGGGAATAGTTATAACTGCCTTCATGGGTTGGCATGGTAGTGGTAGGGCAGCGGCAAGACAGGGATGAAGAAAGATGAGGCGGTATCTAGACTAGAGGAAGGCTCTTCAGCTGGAGAAATCTAATGCTGGAGAATTTGAGAGTCAGGTGAAGCCAGTATTATTAGAAGGAAAGTACAGTGTAGTGGTCAAGACTGGCTATTTGAATCAGTTGTCTACTGGTATGTAACAAACTACCCCCAAATTTAGTATCTCAAAACAACATTTATTTCTCTTGAGTCTGCAGATTTTGGCTAGAATTGTTTATGCATTTGTGACTAGATGGGGATTTGGCTGGGGTTGGCTGGACTAGTGTAGCCTTGGCTAGAATGGCTTGGCTGTGTTCCACGTGGTTTCTTATTCTCCAGCTGGCTAGCTAGGGTTACTCTCATATTGGTGACAGAATTCCGAGCATAGACACAGGAAGGAATAGAAAATTGACCAAATTTGCAATCAAATTACTGCAGTGTTCTATGATCAGTCTGCATGGGTTCAATTAGTAGCTCCACCACCTTTTAGTTGTGTGAACTTCCATGTCTTTGTGTCTCAGTGTCCTTCTCCATAAAATGGGAATATGAACAGAATCAGCCTTGTAGAGCTATGAGGAGTTAATGAATGTAAGGTCTCAGAAGAGTATGTAGTAAACATTTGATTCATGGTGGGTGGTGTCAAAGAAAAGATCTCAAGGACATAGCAATATTACTACATATAAGGAAATTTCTTTCTCTTGTATTTCAGGAATTGAAAGCTTCTATTCATAAAGAGCCACCCATGAGATCAGTCATTTGATTGTGTTGTTCAACTAATTGATTGACTGATGATTGTATAGGGAATCCAGAGAAGATGAAGGCTAATTTCTCAGTAAATCTTTACTAGTTACATGCCATCTGTTTGAAGAACTCTGACATTAGTATCCATTGTGACAGCTCCTTTGTTAATAGACATACTTCTAAGAGATATGGTCACCACGCCAACCCCACTTCTATATGAATGTTGTGACAGGAACTGCCCACTGGGAAGCAAAGCTGGCCTCAGTCCCTACTCCCATTTTGTTTACACTCATTAAGTCTACAATGAGTGAGAGGTGATGCTGTCATCCTCTGAAAAGAAGTGGGGCCATGGTACTTTCCCTTTGCTATTAATTCCATCTTTTATTGTGGTTTTGTAATTAGTTGAGGAGTTATATGACAGGAGTTTGACCTTCATCTCCCTTGGTAAGTTCAATATTCCCGAAGATTCTAGAATTTTTTTTTTTTTTTGTCTTCAGGTAAAGGGACAACAGCAGAAATCTTAGACACAGGGTCACTGGCTCAAAATTGAGTCCCATTTTACTTTCGTTTTCTCTACAAAAGAGAATGATTTTTTTTGCCAGCTCATCCTGGAAAGGCTGAAAACATTGGCAAGGGGAGACAGAAATTGAAGCCGGGTGAGGGAATTGTAAGGTGAGCACCTCATCCAGTTGGTCCAGATGTGCTCAGGTTTCTTTGGCTGGGAAGAGTGATACCCAGGTATTCAAGGAATATACAAAGGAGACTGCTGACCAACTGTTAGTGATCTTAGAAGAATTCTGGAGAATAGGAACAGCATTAGAAGAGTGGAAAAGGGAGAATGTGCTTCAATTCCTCAAAAAAGGGATGCAGGCAGAGTTTGCAAACTATCATTTGGTAAGCCTTTTGTCCTGGGTTATATACTAAGATTCCTTTTTTTTTCTCATTGAATAATTTGTGGTTTGTTTTTAAAAAAGCTGTAATCACTGGGAATTAGCATGGGTTCACTATAAAAAAGCCACATCAGACTAATTTCCTTGTTTGGTGTTGTGATATTGGTATAAATGGGGACTATTTTAGACATAATACATTTGGGGTTTGGCCTTAGGTAAAAATATTCTGTGATATCTTAGCAGTCAAGATGAAGAAACATAAACTGGAGAATGGTGGTAGAGATGGATTCATAACCCAGGAATGATTATGTTGAGGAGTGGGGGATGATTATGTCAGTGTGAATATATTCAGTAGGGGAAGTCCTTCAGGCCTGAGGCTGGACTCTGCTGATCATCCTGATGGCCGAACATTTTTAAGTGTTTGATGAGTTGTAGGACACTGGTATCCTGTCTATCACATGCAAGGAAGGAGTGGTTGGTATGCTGGATGACAGATCTGGAGTCCCAAAAGATCTTAGTAGTCAAAGGCAATGGAGAGCTCTCGCAAGCAAATAGAACCCTCAGAAACCCTGGCAAACTGTATACGCTGAGAGAGCTATGATTTAATAGCTCATAGTGAAAAAATGAATTTAGGCTCGGCGCCTGTGGCTCAACGGGCTAAGGCACCAGCCACGTACACCTGACCTGGCGGGTTTGAATCCAGCCTGGGCCCACCAAACAACAATGATGGCTGCAACCAAAAAATGGCCGGGCATTGTGGCAGGTGCCTGTAGTCCCAGCTATTTGGGAGGCAGAGGTAGGAGACTCACTTGAGCCCAGGAATTGGAGGTTACTGTGAGCTGCGATGTCACAGCACCCTATCCAGGGTGACAGCTTGAGGCTCTGTCTCAAAAAAAAAAAAAAAAGAAAAAATGAATTTAATTGGGACTATAAACCCAATAGAGGTCAAACAGTAAGGCAATCTTACATGATTAATATGAGGCTTGATAGAAAACATACTACCCCTGGGAGCTTTAAAAAACAAACAAACAGTGCTGGGCGGTGCCTATGGCTCAAGAAGTAGGGCACTGGCCCCATATACCAGAAGTGGGGGGTTCAAACCTGACCCTGGCCAAAAACTGCAAAACAAGCAAACAAACAAACAAAACAACGCCTAGAGATTTCAACTTCCTAGAGATTTCAACTTCCTTGGTTTGAGTCCAGTTCAGAATTTATGTAAGTATATAATTAATTTTACAAGTATATAGTTGTAACTACACACATAATGTTTTAGATCTTAAAATTCCTCACATATTTCTAAAGTATAACCAGAGAAAAATCTTGTCCTGATACCATTATGAAACCATTGTTTGGGCCAGGCATGGTGGCTCATGCCTGTAATCCGAGCACTGTTAGAGGCTCAGGTAGGCAAACTGCTTGATCTCAGGAGCTTGAGACCAGCCTGAGCAAGAGCATGACTCTGTCTGTACTAAAAATGAAAAACTCAGACAAAAGGATCCTTTGAGCCCAAGAGTTTGAGGTTGCTGTGAGCTATGATACCATCGCACTTACCTAGGGTGACAGAATGAGACACTATCTCAAAAACAAAAACCAAAACCATTGTTTGGGGGGTTTTATTGATATCTTAAAACTACAGCCTCTCCTGGAAATTATTTCTTCTTGCCTTTCCCATCCCCTCCCCACAAGACATGATACTGATGGGATGTGTTGTACATTATGAGGAATGTAAAAGTAGAGAAAAGGATTCCAGCAGAATAGTTAATGGTGACTGCTGTGGGCTGACCTGCAGCATGTTCTGCAGAAAACGGTGTGTTGAACTGCTGGCTCAGCACCCATAGCGCAGTGCCCTAAGGTTGGGGGGTTTGACCCCTGCCCAGGTCAGCTGAATAACAATGGTAACTACAACAAAAAAATAGCCAGGTGTTGTGGCAGATGCCTGTAGTCCCAGCTACTCACGAGGCTGAAGCAAGAGAATCTTGTTTAAGCCCAAGAGTTGGAGGTTGCTGTGAGCTGTGACTCCATAGCACTTTACCAAGTGGGACATAGTGAGACTGTCTCAAAAAAAAACAAAAAACAAAGATATGTTGAACTTCTAACCCTCAGTCTCTCCAAGTGTGACCTTACTTGGTAATAGGATAAGTAGGTAGATTAAGATGAGGTTATACTGACATAGAGTATTTCCTTAATCCAATATGATTTGTATCCTTAAAAGAACAGGAAAATGAGGACACAGATAAAGGAGAACATCGGATGGAGACAGGCACACAGGAAGTTGGCCACCCAGGAAGTTAGCCACCCAGGAAGTTGGCCACACAGGATGTGGGCCACACAGGAAGTCAGCCACATTGTAAGAGGCAAGGAAGAGCCCTCCATTGGAGGATTCAGAGGGAGCATAGCCCTACCAACACTTGGCTTTTGGACTTCTGGCCACCAGAAGTGTGAGAGAATAAGTTTATGTATGTTAAGTTACCCAGTTTTTTGTGCTTTTTATGGAAGCTGTGGGAGACTAATACAGTGACTATCTGGTTTGCAGCCTGGTGTTCGTGGCAGGATCCTGGAGGGCTGCTCAATGTGTGATTAGGAATAAGGCAGTTAGGGAAGGGAGAGACACTCTTTCCAGGGGAGTCCCAGGGTTGCGGTGGGGTCAGACAGGCCAGCCTTCCACTCCTCCAACCCCTATTTGGCCTTTCTGTAGAAATCCAGATATTCTCATCTAGCATGTCTGGTGTCAGGTCACTTCTGGATAGGAAGTGGGCACTGAGAGACCCCCTCCTCTCCCTTGCTTTAGGGTTTTGAGCCAAGAACTTCTTTCCCCATCCAGATCCTTCTGCGATGTTTGGAAGGGAGAAGGGAGTTCTACATTTCTTTCTTTCTTCCTCCCCACCCCCAGTGGTAAGATAGGATTTTATTAGAAAGAAAGGAATACAGAAGCAATAAAAAAGGCACCAGAGCCCCTGACAAAGGGGAAGACCCATGTTGGGAAGTCTCTCTCTTCAGCCCTTTGGGAGCTCTACATTTCTTCTCTGAGGTTTTCCCAGACTCAGAACTTTCAGAATGGAGTACAAAGTGAAAAGACATGGCTGCTAACATTCAGTCTTTTCATCTCAGAACTAAGTAGCATTTGGGGCATTAAGAGGCAGCTGTTGCGACTCATCTAGGGCAAGTTTTGTGAGGCTGGTGAAGTTTCCTCAGAAGACACCTGGGCAGGGACCAGGCACTGGTGGCGCATGTTCCAAGGGGCTGCACCACCTCTTTCCCATGTCTCAAATGCCTTAAAATCTGCACAGAGGGCAAGTGGTTGTGCTGGCATCGTGACCTGTTCCAGTCATGGGAAATGGCTCTCACACAGGCTTTGATCTTTACCTTCACATTAAGTGAGTGGCCCCCTCAGGGTGTGTTGGTTCACCTGGGCTGCAGTTCTGAAATTGAGAAGTCTGAAACAGATCTCTCCAGGCTAAAATGAAGACATCACAGAATTACATTCCTTTCTGAAACCTCTAGGTGAGCATCTGTTTTCTTGTGCTTTCCAGCTCCTAGAAGCTGCCTGCATTCCTTGGCTTGTCGCTCCTTCCATCTTCAAAGCCATTAATGGCTGGTCTCGTTTTCTCATATTACATCACTTTGATACCAACTCTTCTATCTTCTTCACCCTTTTAAGGACTCTTGTGATTACACTGGTAATCCAGGACAGTCTTCTTATTTTAAGGTCAGCTGACTCGTAATCATAATCCCACTTATAAACTTAATGTTCCTTTGCTGTGTAACCTAATGTATTTACAGGTTCTGGGTATTAGGATGGAGACATCTGTGGAGGCCTTTTTATTCTGCCTACAGTACCTCCCAAAGTATTCCCCAAGAATTCTTAGAAATCTTCATTTTGTGTTCCTTATGTGCCCACCGCCATTGTGAGCCAACATCATTCTGTGGCCTCTGCCCTGTTATTTCTCTCCCATCGGGCTCTTCTTTGGCCACAGGTATTGCCTGCAAATCCACCATCAGAACATCCACACTTGGGGGTTGCTAGCTTTGCTTATTCCTAAAGCCCCGAGTCCTGGATGTCAGAGTTCTGAGTTCTACTCAGAGAAAGGAAATTAGTCCCTACCCTGAGCTCTGAGCCACGATCTACCATTGAGGTCCCTGAGCAACTGTGCTTGTGCCCAGAGACTCATCATTTGGTCAACATCTGGCCCTCCTCTTTTGACAAAGTAGTATCAAAGCCCCCTATAAAAAAGGCCCTTTTATTTTTATCCTCATTCTTTTCATTAGTGTAAGGAGCCACAGAGGAAAGAAACTGACACCATATCGCTTTCCTACATACTTCTTCTGCTCCAAACCCAAGTCCTTTGTCTTCGGCAGTTTAGTAACTGATGCTCTTAGTCATACTGACATACACTCGAGTGAGAAGAGAAATAAGGTAGAGGTACCGTCTATTCCTGTTGTCTCCAAAATGGGAGCATCTGAACCAAGCCTTTAGGGTGTAGAGAGGAAAAATTAGGACTTCTATACTTATGTATCTTTTTGTTTTTGAGATGGAGTCTCACCATGTCACCCTGGGTAGAGTGCTGTGGCATCACAGCTCACAGCAACCTCCAACTCTTGGGCCTAAGCAATTCTCTTAGGCCTCAGCCTCCCAAGTAGCTGGGACTACAGGTGCCCACCACAATGCCCGGATTTATTTTGTTGTGGTTGTTATTGTTTTAGCTGGCATGGGCTGGGTTTGAACCTGCCAGCCTCAGTGCATGTGGCCATTGCCGTAACCACTATGCTACAGGCGCCAAGCCTATACTTATGTATTTTTAATATAAAAAATAAGAACAAATTATGTTTTCCTATTACTATGTGTAGAGATTGACACTGTTTCACTCAGTCCAAACATTGAATGTTCCCTTTTGGTTTGGTTTACAGATGAATCACAATGGAGGTTCACAGCAAGGGGCCAGAGAAGCCCCACTTGTGGGTTCAGTTTTAGAGATGTGGAAAGCCCTGTCATTTAAGGTGCCCTGTTAAGTGGTTATGGCAAGTGTCATTGAGTTTCAACTAAATAGACCTTCACAAAATGGGCAAAGTGGCTACAAAAGATTTCTGCAAAGAAACCTCAGACTAAATCTAATTCTACTAATACAAGCACAGCAAGTGAAAAAAAGAAAAGACTGAGCTGATGATATTTCTCCTCCTAGGAAAAGCTCTTCATCAGCAATCAGAGGTTAAGGACAATGACAAGCTGGTCAGATCTGCTCAGAAATCATCAAAAAAATCAACATTACCATGACCACTTTTATGAATGCTTCCTAAATGTACTGTGCTCATGAGGTTATTAGTGTGACACCATCAAGATTTGGAACAGGAAAAAATAAATAAATAAATAAAAGATTAGGAACAGAAAGATAAACCTTGACAATTTGACTACAAAATATTTTGGGGCTACTATTAAAACATTAATTTCATCTGATTCATTTGTAAATTTGGTAACACTTATACATAATTGATAAGAAAGAAAATAGTTCTTAGAATATGCACTCAAAAGTTTCTTACTGAGTGCAATCAGAAAAGTTTGGAGACCACTGTTCTAAACCAATAACTTTGGGCCCCAGTTTAGCCACTGAAAATAGCTCTTTTATAATTGTCCGTCACAATTTATACTTACTGTCTTCTGCACAATTTCTTTTGGTCTGCCCTGTAACTTTGGTAGGTCGAGTTTTTTCCATGTTAAAATTTGGAGGATTCGGGGCTCAGATGCATGGTTTGCTCAAAGACACACAGTTAATGGAAGTTAACAAGTGCCAGAGGGCAAGTGTTAAGTGTTCTATAAATTTCCCAAGATTGAATGCAAAATTCACCAGTTTTAGGAAGATGATTATTATCGGTTAAATTGTGTTCCTCAAGAAAGATACAGCGGTCCTAGGTCACTCTCTTAGAATGTGATCCTTTTGGAAATAGAGTCTTTACAGAAGTCGTCAAGTAATCAACCATTAGTGACTAGTGTCCTTATGAGAGGGGTTGATTTAGACATAGAGACAGATGCATACAGAGGGAGGACTATGACTCCACAGTCTTAGCGACTTCTCGGTTACCAGAGCTGAAGAGGCAAAGAAGGATGATTCCCTACATGTTTCAGAAAGCAAATGGTCCTTCTGACACCTTGACTTTGGACTTCTAGCCTCTTGAACAGTGAGACAATACATTTCTATTGTTCTGAGCCATCAAGTCTGTGGTACTTTGTTATGACAGCTCCAGGGAACATTTTTTTTTTTTTTGAGACAGAGTCTCAGTCTGTTGCCCTGGGTAGTGCCATTGCATCATAGTTCATAGCACCCTCAAACTCTTGGGCTCAAGTGATCCTCTTTCCTTAGCCTCCCAAATGGCTGTGATCATAGGCATGCACCATGATGCTCAGCTGGCTAGTTTTTCTATTTTTAGTAGAGATGGGGTCTGTTCTTGCTCAGGCTGGTCTTGACTTCTTGAGCTCAGGCAGTCCACCCACTTCAGCCTCCCAGAGTGCTAGGATTACAGGTATGAGCCACTGCACCTGACCAGTTCCAGGGAACTTAATATAGCTGTCCAAGGTGCTTAAGAGGTCTAGGGCCACAAAACATATAGTTTCCAATCCTATATTGGAAGATGCCCAACACATTTTTTTCATTGTGTTTGTTTGCCCGCTCCACTGGAGAAAAAGTGCACACTTTTCTTATAAGAGAAATCTCATCACTTAGCTTGTGAGCAATGTGAGGACCAGAAATTCAGCAAAGAGGGGAAGACTACCATCTTCTGACATGGAGGAAAGGCTAAATTGGAAGACATGTTTTATAATGCAAAATAAAAAAGAGTCAACCAAAGATTGCATGGTTTGCAGCAGAAGAGATGAGAAAGTGGAAGGAGAGAAACCATTTTCTACTGTGAGTCATGCAAGAGGAAGCCTGGACTTCATCCTGGAGATTGCTTTAAGAAGGATCACACTCAAAAAACTTATAAACAAAAATAAACAAAATAGTTATTTTATGTAAACTAAAATAGATAATAAAATCATCAGATGAGTTCATATTTATGTTTTTCTCTTTTAAAACTGTTAAGGTAATTACAAATAATCCACCAACCTCTTTCCTGCCCCAAATAAATAAGAGCTTAGGAGTATGCAAGTGGAAGAAAAATCGAACTTGAAAGGGCTAAAACCACTGGCATAATCCATTTCAGCCATAATCAGGAGAGGAAGCCCAGAGACTGGCAGTGAGTTTTGGAGGTGATATGGCTAGTTAGAGAGATCCATGGCTGGGTACCACACATTCTGACTTCTGAGTTCAACTTCAAGGCCAAGAGAAATGAATGTAGGGAAATGGGCTTGGTTCCTTCATCAGTAGGTTTGGTGTTGGTCTGGCTTTGGTGGTCAACCTTGACATGACACAGCTCACCATTTTTCTAATGATTTCAAAGGAACAAATGGAAAGTGGGTTGCATCTTTGCTTTGATGATAATGGGCTTACCTGGAGTTCATAGTTCTCTTTATGGCTCCATCCTTCATTGCCCAGCTTCTGCGCAGTGGTTCTCAACCTTCCTAATGCCGCGACCCTTTAATATAGTTCCTCATGGTGTGGTGAGCCCCAGTCATAAAACTATTTTCATACAGCAACAAAAATACTTTTATGATTGGGGGTCACCACACCATGAGGAAGCATATTAAAAGGTCACGGCATTAGGAAGGTTGAGAACCACTGTCAAGTGGTAGTCACACTTTTAAAACTATTGTTAGTCAAGTGAGGTGAAGAGTGAATGTTAATACTTTATTGCCTAGTAAAAAGAAAACATACAATGTTTCCCCCCCAACTATAACTAAATATGCATCTCAACAAGGAAATGGTTTATTGGCTTGATAAAAATATGTTCTCCAACTGGAAAGGGATTTTTAAAAAAATCAATGCATCTGACACAAAATTACAAGTAAGGAAAGAATGACCCTAGAGGGGAAAAATTTGCCTAGTGAGTTTGGCAAAATGCAAGAGATTCCTAATTAAAACTACTCTAATTCTTAGGAGCATGTGTATGAATAGGTGACCTACTTACAAATGGACTTTAAGTTGATTCTTGAAACTAATTTATTAATTGTTTGTTAAATATTTTTGAGTGTTTACTATAGTCAGGCACTGCTTACAGCACTAAACAAATGCAGCTTACATATTTGAGGGGGAAGAAATAATAAACAAAAATACATGTATATAATATGCTAAGTGTAATAGATAGTGAGGCTGCTGTTAGATAAGGTCCTGTGAAGTCTTCTCTAATAAGATAAAGGGAACAGGCTCAAGGGAATAAAGGAGCAATTCATGTCTGGGAAAAGCATACATGCAAAGGCCCTAAGGTGGGAGCATGGTGGGAATATTTCAGGAATAACAAGGAGAACAAAATATGAATAGGGGAGAGTGGTAGGAGATGATGCCAAAGAGAACTGGGGACATAAGATGTAAAGCCTTTGTAGGTCACGGTAATGACTTGGAATTTTTCTATGAGGAAGATGGAAAGATGTGGGTGGTGCCTGTAGCTCAGTGGGTAGGGTGCCAGCCACATACACTGAGGGTGGCAGGTTTGAACCCAGCCTGGGCCAGCTAAACAACAATAACAACTACAATGAAAAAATAGTTGGACATTGTGGCAGCCGCCTGTAGTCCTAGCTACTTGGGAGGCTGAAGCAAGAGAATTGCTTTAGCCTAAGAGTTTGAGGTTGCTGTGAGCTGTGATGCCCCAGCACTCTACTGAGGGTGACATAGTGAGACTGTCTCAAAAAACAAAACAAAACAAAACAATTAGGGTTTAGAGCAGAAAAGTGACACGAAATGATTTCTGTTTATTGAGTTCTTTGGATGCTACATGGAGAATGGAATGTTAGGGAAGGGGGATGGTAAGAGTGGAGGCAGAATGACAAGGTAAAAGGCTCTTATGATAATCCAAGTAAGGGGGTATGGCATCTTAGACCAAGGTGGAAGTAGGGGGATGAAATTGGATTATGGATATAATTTGAAGGTATAGATGATGGGATTGCTTATGGATTGGACGTAAGGCATGAGAGGAAAAGATAATGAAAATCTTGAAGTTTTTGACTTGAGAAACTGGAAAACAGAAGTTGCTCACGTTGGCGATGGTGGTGGGAGGAGGTGACTTGGCGGGGATGTGCAGCAGGAATCAAAAGTTCCATTTTGGACATTAAGTTTGAGATGTAAAGTTGTCATCTGAGTGGAGACATTGACTAGGCAGTTGCCATGGGAGTCTGGGGTTCAGTGGAGACTTCTAGACTGGAGACATAAATGTGTCTGGAGACATTTAATGTCATGAGACGGGGAAGTGAGAAGACCAGATCTCCTGAGGACTACTCCCACGATTAGAGGTGAGAAAGGTGAAGAGAAGTGGCCACTGAAGTCAGAGGAGAACTAAAAGAGGGTGGTATTCCAGAAGCCAAGGAAGAAAGGGTTGAAAGAGAGATCGAGTGGTCAACTGTATTACACACTTCTTAGTCAAGTGAGGTGAAGATTGACATTGGACCATTGAATCTGACAACATGGAGAAGTTTATCTGGTGATGCTCTCAAGAGCTATTTGGGGATAAAAGCAAAATTGTGGTGGGGACTGGTGTGTTAGCAGTATTTCTTGATCTGGAGAATGGTTATACTAGTGTTAGATTATATGTTATATAAGTCACAATAAAAAGGAAGAGGAAATAAAAAACAGGAATTTGAGATAGTAAAAATGATCCTATGAGAAGTTTGCTATCAAGGGGGGGAGCAGAAAAATGGGGCAGTGGCTGGAGGGGCAGATACAAATACATCTTCTAAGTATGTGTGTATCGTAAGCAGGGGATTGCCAGTACACGTGCATAACACCATGAAGTGTGTTCGGTGTATACACACAATGTGGTCTTCCATTATGAAGTACATGCTCTAATGTGTCCTAGGGAAACATTACTGGCTGTGACATGTAATGCTATGTTTAGCATTATTTCTCCCATAGAGGGTGATTTGATACTCTGAGGAGTTAATGTGTATCTTTTGGGCTGAGGATAAAAATGTCTGAGAATGACATAGATTAGGTAGACCTAATCAAAATTCAAAGTCAAATGCTTAAGTATTCAGGATGACTGGGATTAGAATACAGGGTAACATCAGTGTGATATATAGTATATATGTGTACGCACCTACGTCATATGAAGCATTGCTGAAAGCTGGGGAGATGTAGAGATCAGTCAGGCAGAGCCTCTACTCTTGGGAGTTCACAGTCGATTTGAAGCACCATCGTATGACTAACTGTGTACACCAGGCAGAATGGATGAAGGTGTAAAGCAAGGGCTGTGGAAACATAAGGGAGAAATGATTAATTTTGACCAAGGAGATCCAGGAAGGCCTTGTACCTCATTTCAGCTGAACCTACAAAGGGTAGAATTTTCCTAAGGATTGGGGGGAGGCAATCCTTCAGGACTTTAGTGAGAACATGAGCAAAGGAATAGCAGTGCCCAAGTGAGTCTGGGGTGAGAGATGGGGGTAGAAAATTACCTTGAGAATAGAATGTTGATTGACTTGGTAGCCAGGCAGGGAGCCATTTGTTGAAACTCCAGAGAACTGGATGGCATAAACTGTTTTTTGTTTTTTTTTTAAGTTTTTATTTTTTTTGGTGGGTGTAGGTGATCATGTTGTTTGCATACAGAGATAATTGTATTGTGCACATACATTTTCTTTCTTCCTATATCTTCCTTTCTTTCCTTCCTCCCTTTTCTGTCATCATAGCTCACAGCAACCTCCAACTCCTGGCTCAGGCGATTCTCTTGCGTCAGTCTCCCGAGTGGCTGGGACTGGTAGGCACCCGCCACAACGCCCGGCTATCTGCCGAGGCGGGGCCTGAACCCGCCACCTTCGGCATATGGGTCCGGCGCCCTACTTGATGAGCCACAGGCGCCGCCCGCCATAAACTGTTTTTGACAACAATGATGACAGTTTCAGTTGTTTTAGAAAGATCCTCCTAGAGACAGAGTAATGAAGAGAAAATAGGAGGTAGAGGGTGAGTGTGAGGAGACTGTAACAAGCAAGTCAGCATAGGGCAGAGGGTGAGGACCGTGTGGCAGGGGTGAGCTGTGTGGACTCTGTGACTGATTGCAGGGCAGGATCTGTGGGCCAGGACAAAATCAAGGCTGATCCTAGTCCATAGTTGGCTAGATGTGCTTCCACCAACTTTGCATTGCAACCTCCCTAAATCTGAGGTCCCAGTCAGAACCCTGGGCCTGTGCCCTTCCCTGATCAGGTTCTCATCCCAGCACCTGTGTCTTTGCATATTTGATTCTCTCTCCCTCTGGGATGTGAGGGCCTTTGACGGCTAGGATTGTATCTTCATTAATATTTATTATATCTGTCATATCACCTAGCACCACATTTAATACTTACTATATGCTTAAAAAAAATTTTTTTTTTGAGACAGAGTTTTAATCTGTCACCTAAGTGGAGTGCCACGGTGTCATAGCTCACAGCAACCTCAAACTCCTGGGTTCAAGTCATCTTCTAGCTTTAGCCTCCTGAGTAGGTGGGACTACAGTCGTCTGCCACCAGGCCCAGCTTGTTTTTCTTTTTAATAGACATGGGGGGTCTCACTCTTGCTCAGGCTGGTCTCAAATTCCTAAGCTTAAGCAATCCACCTGCCTTGACTTCCCAAAGTGTTAGGATTATAGGCGTGAGCCACCATGCCTGGCCTTCAAAATGTTTTTAAATTAAAAACTTATTTTGAGGGGTGGTGCCTGTGGCTAAGTGAGTAGGGTGCTGGCCCCATATACCGAGGGTGGTGAGTTCGAACCTAGCCCTGGACAAACTCCAACAACAACAACAGCAAAAATAAAAAATGAAAAGCAAACTTAAAAAAAAACAAAACTTATTTTGAGATAACTGAGTATCATTGTATCATTAAATAAGTCTTAAAGTATAGAAGGATAGATTGGTTTGGTGGAAATTAGTGAGGAGATGGTAAACATTAGGGAGGCTAAGTGGCAGGAGTGTTTAGAAGCAGATGTTGGTTATTTATGGCGCTATTACAACCATAACACTTAGTGGCTTAAACAACCATTTATGGTTTATCATGACACTGTTGATCAGGAAATCAGGCAGGGCTTGGCTAGATGGTTTTTCTGCTCTATATAGTGAGTGTCAACTGGAGACATCAACTTGGCTGCTGCATTCAGCTAGCAATTGGGCTGGTCTGGGAGGGCCTAGAAGCTGGTGCTTTTCTACACAGCTTCCTCTCTTTATCTGGTATCCTTATAGCACAGTGGCCTCAGAGGGGCCACTTCCTTTTTGGTAGCAGGGTTCCAAGAGGAAACCATCCCAGTGCAGGAAAACTGGCACCCTTCTTTGCCTGCTTGTAACTTCATAGCTGGGCCTTACAAGATCTTCAAGGTGAGCTGTAAGTTATACACATCACTTCTGCCATATTCTCCTGGTTGGAACAAATCACAGGTCCAGGCCAGATTCAAGAGGAGGAGAATAGACTCCACCTCTCCGAGGGAGGAGTGGTAAAGAACTTGAAGCCGTCTTTAATTTACTGTGCAGACATTCTTGGATTTGAATCCTCCTCCTGCTACTTGCTGGTTGTGTGAAGTTGAGGAAATCACACGAATTCTCCTATCTGACAATATCAGTGGTGATTGGGTGCCATGAGGGAAAGAGGTGGTATGAAAGTGCCCTGGTAGTTAGTAGGTGCTCAATAATGCCCTTAAAGGATAAATATAATGAAAGTTGGGAAGAGTCTATTTGTTAGGTTTGACATTTAAGAGACCTCTGGTGACTGCTTAGTTTTGGAAGAGAATGAGGAGCAAAAGCTAGTGGCAAAAGTTAAGCTGTAAATGGATTTGAGGTGGCGAGTGCAGCTTGTCAGGGGAAGAGGAAATCCAGCTGTCATGTGGGGAAATCAGGGTAAGCCAAGGAGCAAGTGCAGAGGCGGGAAATGAAAACATGTGCAAGGACATAAGTTATGAGGGCAGGCCTTCTAAAAGGCTTCTTAAGGTTTTACAGAGTTTATATTTAGAATGCTGTGATGATGAACCAGAAAGCCTCTGGGGCTGGCTATCTTAACAGCACTGCGTCTTTTTAACTCTTCTTGCCTCCAAACGGAAGGCTCCCTCGTGCTCACCTACCAAAGTCTCCCTCTGGTTGGAAATGGACACCTAAAGAATATCTAGCTCCTCTAGATTTTTAAGTCTTGGCCTCAATTTCAGAGCTCTATGTATCCTTAGCTTATAATTCACACTGCTGGAGATTTCAAGACTCTGAAAAGGGTATATGTTCAAAAAGGTTCTAAAAAAAAAAAAAAGCACTTTTCTATATAAGCTGGAAGGCAAATGTGATAAAGAAAACCTCTATCATATGTGAATTTGGGAGCAATTATAACATGGCTGAGGCCAGAATCAGCTAATCAGAGCTATTAGAAACGTACCCTGGCACCCAGTTCCCATGCCAAGGTGTGGGTGGATACAGAGACAAAGGCAGGAACACTTAGGCTAGGCAAGGGTCATGGTACATGGCAGGCATGGGCCAAGACACAAAGTGAAGGAGCCGTCAGGTCAGAGGGATGTCAAAATTAGGAGCTTCGAGATAGGCAGAGATATGGAAGTTACAGGATGTCAGTTCCCTAACCTCATTGTAGCCCAGATAATGCCAGATTTTGTTGCTTGAAGGAAGTTTGTGGCCATCTTGAGAATTTACTTTTAGCTTACTAGGTATTCCTAATACCTTGATTTTTTTTCTCTTTTCTTTAGTTAGGTATAACTCTCTCTATCACTTAGCTCATCCCAAAAGTAATTAAGGCCATTTGCAAAAACTATTTAGGGCCATTTACAAAAAATACAAACTATGCAACAAGAAGAAACATGTGAGGGAAGGAGTTTTACATGAGTAGAAGACAAAGATAGGGAAAAGATGATTAAGCCAAAGAGAGATTGGTAAACAGAATGTAAATCAGTACTTTCCTGTTTACTTGTGGACAACAGACTTACTTTTGAGCTTCCTAGCTCCCAAGACAAAAAGAAAAATATCAGTTACACAATTTGCAGTATTCAGAAAGCTAAACACAAGCAGAGTGCTCAGAACGGGTAAAATTGTATACTAGACCTTCACTATAATCTTTATGGCAAATCCGGTAACTATTTTTCAGTGTAGATGGATATATGAGTATAAAGAAAATGCAGTTGGAATTATTAAAACAATGCAGCAACACATCTATTGCTCTCTGGTGACTTGGTCTAATGCAAAATTAATATTTGGATTCTGGAGAGTAATAGATTGAATGCCTGCTTTGGCCATAAAAACACAAACTTATCTAAACTTAGTAAAGCATTAATTTTTAAACTAACTTTAATTTATTTCTTTTTCTGGTATATTCCCTGAGTTAAACAGATGAATTTCTAGGTAACCTATCAAGGTAGTTCATTGTTGGTTAGAAGCTCATTATATTTTTGTGGGACATCTTCTAGAAATAATAACTCTAGTTTTGTAGTACTCTTAAGTTGTATTTTCTATGGCTCATCTAAGACACTTCCTAACAGTTTGTGTCAATGAAGGTCAGTGCTCTGCATATAGAACTGGGCTTATTATCCTTTTCTTTTTCAAGCAGGAGAGTGAGTGGAAGGACTCGGAGGTTAAGTGAGAGAAGGGAGTCCCATGTTCTATGTGAACATCACAGTAATGAGGGGTTTATCTCTCTTTGTTCATGACAGATTCTCATCCAGGGGGTCAAAAATTGATGGAAAATCAATAAAAACTGAAAATATTCCTGTGTCCTTCCCAAGAGGTTTCTTCTGATGGCAATAGAGTTAAAATAGTAGATAATGGGGGAATGACCGTGGTTGGCTTCCTCTGTTCTTTTTGGGTAATATCCACAGCAAATGACCAAACTTGCAGTTTTCTAGAAAGGAAACTCATATATATTTAATTATTTAAAAAACCTTTCAGAAGTATACAAGTAATTTGAATATATAAACAATCCAAATTTTAAAAAAAAAGCTCCCATCATCTGGTTAACATCTTGGTATATATTATCTTAGATATTTTTCTCGAGGTATCTTTCTATATCAGTGACAGTTAGGAAAGCTAGCTATAAATCTCCCCATACTTAGTAAGTCAGCAGATGACAGTTTATTTTTTGTTTATAGAAAGTTCAAATAGCAGGGAGTGGGGTGGGTAGCGGGCTCTGCTTCATACAGTCTGGGGAGCCAAGGCTGATGGTGGCTCTGCCATATTTAACAAGTGGGCCTGCTGTCTCCTAGGGACTCTTAGTGCTCTGTATTGGGCTGGTAGACAGGTAGAAGGAAAGTGGAGGGTTGCACAAGAGTGGCATCCATTTTTTATGTCCATATTCCATTGGCCAACACTTAGTCACATGGTCATACCTAATTTTAAGTCTGGGAAATAGGTAGCTCTATGTACAAAAAGAAAGGGAACTGGTTTGGTGGAAAACTAGATGGCCTGTACTACTCCCACATCCATGCATATTCTTCCAGAAAAATAGTATTCTGCTGCATTGTATACAGTTATATATCTGCTTTTATTCTAAGGACAAGGTAAGTATCATCATTCCCACAAAATGTGGAGGTCATGTCCTTTTGCCAGTCTTTAGTCCTGTAGAGTTATTCCTTCCAAAGCCTTGTGCCAATTGGTCAGGAGAATTTCCACTTTTCCTGTCACTGAACAGTTTCTCTTCTAGAATGATCTCTTGATATCTGATAGGAGCAAAGTTGTAGATATATTAATAATTTGTGCTATTACTTTATTTCAAGGACACAGATGATGGAATTTGAAGATTTAGTCTGGAAACCTAAATATGAAGTTAGCATCCCAGAAAATCTGGCATTTAGGTACATTGTTGTAGAGAGTTTAGCCTTGGAGAGAATCCATGTTCAAGGAAAAATGTATAAAGAGACTGAAGGAACAAAGGTGGCCTTGGGAACCCAAATGGAGTGTGATGCATACAAGAAGAAGCTGAGGGTAATTTTTAGAGAAAACGGAAAACTTCACTAAATTAGGATCTTTCTGGGCATGATTAAAAGATGAAATAGGTGAGAAAATGGCAAAAAGATTAGACCTATTTTTATGGTGGCCAAGGTAGTATGGAAACAAGAAAGGATGAATTTAAAAGCAGGAATAGGGCTCGGCGCCTGTGGCTCAATGGGCTAAGGCTCCAGCCACGTACACCTGAGCTGGCGGTTTCGAATCCAGCCCGGGCTCGCCAAACAACAATGACGGCTGCAACCAAAAAATGGCTGGGCGTTGTGGTGGGTGCCTGTAGTCCCAGCTACTTGGGAGGCGGAGGCAAGAGACTCGCTTGAGCCCAGGAATTGCAGGTTGCTGTGAGTTGTGATGCCATGGCACTCTACCTAGGGTGACAGCTGGAGGCTCTGTCTCAAAAATAAATAAATAAATAAATAAATAAAATAAAATAAAAGCAGGAATAGATTAGCTCAGAGAATTGAACTGTGAAATCTTGGAGGACTGAGTTATTGAATGTAAGATTCTAGTGGAAACTGGTCAAAATATTAAATACTGAGTAATATAAAACTTTGCTTTTCTATATAGTCATTTATTTGATTTATTGAACATTTAATTTTATTTTTAAATATCCAAACAACTTTATATCAAGTCACCCCATAGTTTAAACAATCTGATAAATTAGATTTTTTTGTATATATCTTTTTCTTGAGGAAAGTTGAGTAATTTTTTTTAATTTTAAAAAATTTAAATGTTTTAAATTTATTGAATGTTTTTGCCTACATGTAACTGCACACCTAGGGGCTGGAGGAGGGGGGAAGAGATAAATTTAAACATGTTCAGACCTATTTGCTGCTCTTTAACCTTATAGTTATTTAGTTGGAGAGACACATGAAACAGAAAAATAATGTTGAATATATAAAGGAATACCAAATTAGCAACACTCAGAAGGAAAGAAAATCATTTGCAACACCTGTAATAAATAAAAAGTTCAGATCCAGCCTATACAAAGAACTCTTTCAAATAAGCAAGAAAAAGTCCACCTGGAAAAAAAGCAAACGTTAGAAATTAGTGCTCCACAGAAGAAAAATACAAATGGCCATTTAAAACCTGGAAAAGCACGTAAACACGTTAAGTCACTGTACATAGTAATCAAGAAAATAAAATAAAATACGAGGACTTGTTGGATACATGATAGATGCACTTCCATTATCTCCATCCCTCTGGGAAAGTGAGATGGGCAGCTGGGAGCCTCCCTTTTTGTGCAGTGGTCCACATCTCACAGGCTGCCTCCTAATGTGAGGGGGTCCTGGCATACAGCATGTGAGCGTGCCTAATTCGTACACAGTAAGGACGTACAGCACACACCTGGATGAAGGGCTCATCTACGGCTTGAACTTTAACTTAGAAACAAAAACAACGTAACCTAAACACTGGTACCCTCATGTTAATCTGAAATTTTTTTTAAAAGAGCATAAATGGTAGGATCACATCTATGGTGCATCTTAGAAGGGTACAGAGGAAATTTACTAAATGCAGAATACGAATGTCTTCATACAACAACTAGGAAAGTGACATGAAGGCTATGTTAAACAGTTGGATGAAAATGTTTCAGATTGGATTATGAAGCTAGCACATTGTACCCCATGATTGCACTAATGTACACAGCTATGATTTAATAAAAAAAATTTCAATCTGAACATAAAAAAAAATAAAAGAGCATAAATCTGGGGTTTAAAGATGTGTACTTATCATATGAAAATGCCAGGAAACATTTCAAACATTTTTTTCCTAGGTTTCAGAGATAGCCTAGGGAAAAATCTGGCTGGGTTGTATGTATCTGGAGTATATTGATCACTCAAGTGGCATATTTCTAAGAGATCTTCAAAGGTACTTTTGACTATACAGTATGTGGCTTTTACCTTACTACTTCAGAAGCCTAAATCCCCCTTTCCTGGTAACTGTGATTTTACTGTATTGGGTTTTTTTTTTTTCCAACCATCAAATTGGTAAAACTTGGAAAGTCTGGTGAGAATGGGGGGAAAATAAGCACTATCACGCTCAATGGAAATATTAGTATAGGCTTTCAGGGGGTGATTTGGCAACGTATTTCAAAATTTGAATAAAAACACGCTTTGGCACAGCAATTCCACTCTTGGGAATCCACCTATAGGCATAGCACATAAGTTCATTGAGATATATAGACCAGAATGCTCACTGTGACATGTTCTTGTGTGTTAGGGAAAACTAACCAAAAGTATGTGAATAACTAAACAATTATAGCACATACACCGTATGGAATATTACACTTCTATTAGAAAGGGGAAAGGGAGGGGATGGGAGGGGGGGAGTATGGGTGGAGGGAGGGCAATTGGTGGGATCACACCTACGGTGCATCTTAGCAGGGTACTGGGGAAACTTATTAAATGTAGAGTATCAATGTCTTTATATAGTGATCAAGAAAATGCCATGAAGGCTA
>CAUYON010156785.1:0-13025 GCA_963573935.1 Arctocebus calabarensis
AGATTAAACTTTCACTCTTTGCAGATGACATGATTGTATATCTGGAAAACACCAAGGATTCTACTATGAAACTTTTAGAAGTGATCAAGGAATATAGCAATGTCTCAGGCTACAAAATCGACACTCATAAATCTGTAGCCTTTATATATACCAATAATAGTCAAGCTGAAAAAACAGTCAAGGATTCTATCCCTTTCACAATAGTACCAAAGAAGATGAAATATTTGGAAGTTTATCTTACAAAGGATGTGAAAGATCTTTATAAAGAGAACTATGAAACTCTATGAAGGCTAAAACCCAATTATAGCACAAGAATACAGGGAAAAGGGAAAGGGAGGGGAGGGGAGGGGGGAGGATGGGTGGAGGGAGGGCAATTGGTGGGATCACACCTACGGGGCATCTTAGCAGGGTACTGGTGAAACATGTTAAATGTAGAGTATCAATGTCTTTATATAGTGATCAAGAAAATGCCATGAAGGCTGTAATATTTCTGATTGTATATGAAGCTCATTCTGCCCTATGATTGCACCAATGTACACAATTATGATTTAATAAAATTATTTAAAAAAAACATTTATGGGAAGAAAAAGCTTTCTGAAAACACACAAAAAATCTATTATATACATTTATATGTTTCTATTTAGATAAATTTGGGCTTTTTCAACTAGGACAGTTTTCTTATAACTGGCCTTATGTTTATAGCTTATTCAAACAATACAGGAGTCAAGCCATATTTATCAGGTTAAAAATCACACATGCACATTAATTTCATAATTAATGAAATTTAATTTAATTTGTGCTGGAGTTTTCAACTTACAAATTAATGAAATTTAATTTAATTTGTGCTGGAGTTTTCAACTTACAAATTAAATGACAGTGATTTTTATTCTTGAATAATGTAAATAACCCTTTTACCATCAGTCAACAAAAAAAAGGCTTACTGAACTCCAGAGGTTTCAGTTTAAAAGTAGGAGATCAAGTGGATCCAAAATTGAATGATATCTTTTAATGACTGCTTAGTCCTAACTTAGTTATAAATACAGATGGTAACTTTTTGCATTGGGGTAGATGGCTATTCTCTGTTTTGAGGTAATTTTTCAGATGAGCCAGAATGTCTGCTTAACCTGTGTTAACATTATTATCAAAAGAAAAGAAAACTTGGAAACTTTCATTTCACTAATAGATCTGCAAGAATCATCTTGCAGACTCTCATGTAAGAACAATAGACTAGCATTTGGATATTTTAAAATGTATTTCTAAAATTTTGAGGTTTAAATTTAAGATGTGATTATAAATTTATATTGTCAAAAGATAACAAGATAGGGGTTCTGTTTTGGAATTTTACATTGACGTTAATTTTGAGTTATTCTAATTTTAGAAAAAAAAAATTTTTTTAGATAGAGTCTCACCCTTTAGCCCTGGGTGGAGTGCTGTGGCATCACAGCTTACTGTAACATCAGACTCCTGGGCTCAAGTAGGATCCTCCTGCTGCAGCATCCCAAGTAGCTGGGACTACAGGGACTTGCCAAAGTACCAGTGGCAAATTTTGTTGTTGTTGTTGTTGTTTTGTAGAGATGGGATCTCACTCTTGCTCAGGCTGTTCTAAAACTCCTGAGCTCCAGTGATCTACCACCTTGGCCTCCTAGTGTTTTATCCCAGCTGATAACATGTGAGTCACCCTGCCCAGCTAGAAATAATAAGATTCTTAGTCTCTGTTGAAATCCTAAGAAATTAGAATATTTAATTCAAAGAGAAACCAAAAATACTACTGTACCATAGAAGATAAACATTTTAAGGACTTAGAACATTATGTGTCTCCATTCCTGGGATGTCTGCCTGCCTGTCTTAGGAGAAAGATTAGGGATGTGGGAGAGGCAGGTCGTAAGTCTACGTATGCACCAAGCACACTTGCCTGTGATTCCAGGTGATGGAAGTGTGGAGAAAGGCTTTTTGAAGGACTCTGGAAATGTAAATGTACCTTTCTCTTCTTTACGGAAGCATGGACAATGAGAAGTTACCCATATTGGCACCTGGCTGAGAAGTATAAACATTTGGTTTTGAGTTAATAATCATACTATACTATAAACCCATCTTCTACTATCCCAAATTCATAGTAAAACTCTGTTGCACACAGCTGCCCTGTATCAGTGTTATTCTGGAGGACTGAAGGGATAAGTTGTGGCCAATGGGAGTAATGGTATGCAGACCTAGGGCAGCATCTACAGAGGAAGATGCCAAGTGTGAATTGTTAAAGAGCCAGAACACTGAAGCAAAGGGAATCTTGGAGAAATGCCTTAGAATTCCATGGGAATGATTACTGGGTTTTTCACAGTACATTAAATAGAAGCAAAGTTATTTTATTTAAATATTCCAGAAAAGGGGATACCAAAGAGTTGGGGGCACCCAGGTAGCTGTCTAAAAGGATCACACAATTTTGAAATAACTTGATGTCTTAGCCTGTAATCGTTTCAGATTTGAAAATGTTAATTCACCTCCATAAGATTGTAACCTAACTGGGGGAGTAAATACATTTTATAACCTTTTAAGTCCTCCCAGTTGCTACCTTGGGGCACTTGCTCAATAAAAATTCTTTCATTGCAGTAAATGAAGTTGAATTAAAAGAATATTCTTCATAATTTCAAGAAAACTCACCAAATATAATTGTTCAATATTTAAATGTATGTAGATTTGGACATTTTTATGGCTTGGAGACTAATTTTTTTAAGGCTTTTGGAAAATTTATGTTGAAGTTTATGTTGGAAAACAAATGAAAATGTCTCATCAGAATTGGTATATGTTGTGTGAAATGACTGTCAATGGCATGGCAGAGGATAAGTCCTGCAAATGAAATTGTTTGACAGAAAAGGAAGATCACCACTCTCTGGTGTGTGACAAAAAAATCTTTATTTTACCTCAACTTAATAGGCAGTACTACACGTATGCATCATAAATCAATAATCTAATAGCTCAAACCCAAGGACTCAGGCCCTAACCACCTGATGTCAGGGCATCTACTGCTAGCTGATAACAAAACTCCTAACCTTATCTAAAGTTGTACTTTTGCTAACTAATTGGAAGTAACATATCATAAACACCAAAGCTCAGGGAGATCAAACGGACACAAAGCAGAACTCCAGGGACCAAACAGCTACAAAGTTTGACCTTTAAAAGACCATCTGGAGGCAACCATCCATCTTTAGGGAGTAGTTTGGAAATTTCAAAGATATATGGAAGTCTGCCTACAGACTCTGCCTCTGTGCACAGGTCAAAGGTCAGCGGGCCCTTTCTCCTGCATGACCAGGCCTGTGACAACAATGGAGTGCTAGCTAGGTTTTTCCATTCCATCTCCCAAAGACTTTTAACTTACTCTCATAGAAATAATCTGTATAAAAGTCTTACATATGGGTTTTTTGAGTATAGTATAAAACAGACTGAGAAAATACTTTTTTCCATTGACTGAATATAGTGTAATCATAGAGCTTTATCTCTCTGACTGTTAGTATTATGCTTCATACAGTTCCAATAAAGCATTAACTAGGATTCTTCTAATATTATCTTTCTCCGTATGATATATAACCAGTGCTTGGGTGGGTATAATAAATCAAGTCATGATATATGTAAATAGTAGGTAGTCATTTAAGGTATTTTAAGACTTATAATTCCTACCTTTTTTTTTTTTTTTTTGAGACAGAGTCTCACTTTGTTGCCCTCGGTAGAGTGCTGTCACATCACAGCTCACAGCAACCTCCAGTTCTTGGGCTAGGGCAATTCTCTTGCCTCAGCCTCCCGAATTCCTGGGACTATAGGCACCCACCACAATGCCTGGCTATTTTTGTTGCAGTTGCCACTGCTGTTTTAACTGGCAGGGGATGGGTTCGAACCTGTCACCTTCGGTTTATGGGGCTGGCACCCTACCCACTGTGCTGGTTATAATTCCTACCGTTAAGCAATTACCCTGTCACTTTAAACTAGGACTTTGGTCAGGAAGCTAATGTTCAGAATCACATATATTCTGCAAACACTATATTTTTTCATTTCTTTTCCAGCCCAAAACAAGTAGTCTTGATGAATGTGTCTATTTATGTCTTTATTTTCAAACTTTCAGAAAATGGAGTCAGAACTGAAAATGGAAGGGAAAGACTTTATTCTTTGAGTTTGATGGAAGATATATTACATATTTTAACCTCATCTTTTCCCTTCTGGCCTTCAAACTTGGTTAAATTATAAAAGTGAAGACTTTCATACAAGACCAATCTGATGAGTGAATTTGATGAAGTCAAGTGTGATAGGATTAGAGACTTTAACAGTTGTGCTTATGTATGTTGGAATGAGGCCCTTGGGAGCAGGTAAGCTGAAATTGGAAGTTTCTAAGACAATCTGAAAAGAATCAGATGCTTACTGATATTTTGAGTACAACCACTGTATTACCTAGAACTACCATTCTGTATAAGGTCCTCAGTTGAGTATTGTCACCCATCCATTATATGTATTGATTTTCTGAATATAGACAACTATATTTTGCTGAGGAGCACAAATTGTAAAAATACAAATGTATTAATCAGCCACTAAGCACCATAAAATTGGTGCCCAAACTCCTCTCCCTTGTGACAGCAGTAGTGGTGCCTGTCAGTCAACATCTTTGTCCATCACTGCCTTGAAAATTACCACTTATATTATACAATACTAGAATTCAGTTTGATTGCAGAATGAAAGTGCAATATTCAAGAATTACAAAGTGACTGGGAAGACCTGCTTGAAATTCCTACACAGGCACTAAAACATGGGGCTGTGGAGCTGGGATCAGAAGAGAACACTGACATGGTTTTTATGTGAGATAGGCTTTGAATAGATAAGGAGTAACTTGAGAACCAATGAAGAGAGCAGTCAGGAAAACAGAAATGAGCCTCTGTGCATCTGTGATATGAAATGTGAATTTGAAGAGAAGAATGTGCTATAACACAAATTTCTTAGAAAAAATTTTCTTATACAAATCAAAAACTTGTTCTTTTTCATTTTTTTTTTTACTTATGTTTTTATTTCAAATTATTATGAGGGCACAAATTTTTAGGTTACATTGTTCTCACTTCCAAGGTAAGGTTCAAGTTGTAGTTGAGCCTTTCACCCAGGGGAGTACTATATACCCTCACTTTTTAGGTGAGATCCTGCCAGCTGCCCTCCGTCCTTCTGCCAATCATTCTCCCCCTCTACCCTCCCCTTCTAGACTATATTTGTGTTTTATCATTCTTGTGGCCATGTAATTGTTTATATATTAATTTCATATTATTATAGAGTACATTGGAATTTTTTTCCCCATTTGCTAGATACTTTACTAAAAAGAATTTGTTTCAACTCCATCCAGGTAAACATAAAAAGATGTCAAGTCTCCATCTTCTCTTACGGCTGAATAGTACTCTGTGGTATATATATGCCACAGTTTGTTAATCCTTTCATGGGTTGATGGGCATTTGGGCTGCTTCCACGACTTAGCAATTATGAATTGAGCTGCAATAAAGATTCTGGTATAAAAGTCTTTGTGGTAAAATGATTTTTGTTCTTCTGGGTAGATACCTAGTAATGGAACTACAGAGTCAAATGGAAGGTTGACTCTTAGTTGTTGGAGAATTCTCCATACTTATTCCCATAAAGGTTATATTAGTTTACAATCCCACCAGCAGTGTAGAATTATTCCCTTCTGTCCAGATCCACACCAGCATCTGTAAATTTGGGACTTGATGATGTGAGCTAAACTTACCAGGATTTGGTGATATCTCAGAGTGGTTTTTATTTGCATTTCTCTGATGATTAAAGATGAGAATTTTTTCTTTTTTTTTTTTTTTGCAAGATTCTGATTTTTTTGAATTTTTTTATTTTTCCAAATTAATATGAGGGCACAATTTTTAGGTTACATTGTTCTCACTTCCAGGGTAAAGTTTCATTTGTAGAAGAGCCCCTCACCCAGGGGTGCACGTTAGGTGAGATCCCACCTCATGCCCTCCCTCTTTCTGCCATTCATCCTGCCCCCCTCACTTCCCTATACCCCTAAACTTGACTATATTAGTGTTTTATTGTTCTTAAGAACATGTAATTGTTTATATACTGATTTCATATTAGCATGGAGTACATTGGGTATTTATTTTACCATTCTTGTGATACTTTACTAAGAAGAATGTATTTCAACTCCATCCAGGTAAATGTAAAAAATGTAAAGTCTCCATTTTTTTTTAATGGCTGAATAATAGTCCATGGTATACATATACCACAGTTTGTTAATCCATTCGTGTAGCATTTAGGTTGCTTCCATGACTTGGCAATTATGAATTGAGCCATAATAAACATTCTAGTGCAAATGCCTCTGTGGTAAAATGATTTTTGTTCTTCTGGGTAGATAACTAGTAATAGGATTGCAGGGTCAAATTGAAGGTCTACTTTTAGATCTTTGACAGATTCTCCATACTTCTCTCCAAAAAGGCTGTATTAGTTTGCAGTCCCATGATGAGAATTTTTTCATGTGTTTTTTGGACATTCATCTGTCATCTCCAGAGAAGTTTTTGTTCAAGTCTCTTATCAACTTATAAAAGGGGTTGTTTGCTCTTTTCTTGCTGATAAATTTGTATTCTCTGTAGATTCTAGTTATCAGGACTTGGTCAGATTCCTACCATGCAAAAATCTTCTCCTATTCCGAAGGCTGCCTGTGGTACCTTTCACTGTGCAAAAACTTTTTAGCTTGAGAAAATCGCACTTACTAATTTTTGATGTTGCTGCAATTTCTGGGGGGGGGGGAAATTTCCTCATAAACTCTTCTAAGGCCAAATCAAGCATTTTCCCACACTTTCTTCTAGAAATTTTATTGTTTCATGTCTTAAATCTTTTATCCAGTGAGAATCAATTTTTGTCAGTGGTTGAGACGTGTGGGTCCAGTTTCAGTCTTCTACATGTGGCTAGCCTTCTCCTAGCACCATTTATTAAACAGGGCAGTTCATGCTTTTGTTAGGTTTATCAAAGATCAAATGGTGATACGTGGCTGAGTTCATCTCTAGGTTCTCTATTCTCCTCCATATATCTATCTCTCTATTTTTGTGCCAGTACCATGCTGTTTTTGATCACCATAGACATGCGTATATAATCTGAAGTCTGGTAACATGATGCCTCCAGATTTGTTTTTATTTCTGAGAATTGTATAGGCTATTTGAGGCTTTTTCTATTTCTATATGAATCTTTTTCAAGTTCTTCGAAGTATGACATTGGTGCTTTGATGTGGATTACATTAAATCTGTAGATTGCCTGTATAGTATGAACATTTTACCAAAGTTGATTCTTCCTAGCCATGAGCATGTTATGTTCTTCCATTTGTTAACACTTTCTGCTAGATATCTTACACTTAACTGTGTTCATATATATTTTCAGTTATTTCATCTTTTTGGAGCTACTGTAAAGGCATAGAATATTTTATTTTATTCTCAGCTTGAGTGCTCTTAGCATATATGAAGGCTACTGATTATGGGCATTGATTTTGTAACCTGAGACACTACTATATTCCTTGATCACTTCCAAGTTTTGTAGGTGAGTCCCTGGAGTTTTCTAGGTATAAAAATTCATGTCATCTGCAGAGAGGGACAGTTTGACCTCCTCTGTCCTTATTTGAATACCTTTGATCTCCTTTTCTTAACTGATTGCACTGGCTAGGACATATATCTGTGCATAGAGATCTTTGAAATAATCGTTGATCTTTTGTATTTCTGTAGTATCTGATATTATTTCCCCTTTATTGTTTCTTATTGAATTTATTCAATAAGAATAAATTCTGTTTCTGGTTAGTCTGGCCAGGGGTTTATCAGTTTTATTAATCTTTTCAAAGAACAAACTTTTGGTTTCACTGATTTTAATTTTTTTTTTTTAGCCCGAGTTTCACTTTGTAACCCTTGGTAGAGTGCTGTGTCATCATAGCTCACAGCAACCTCAAACTCTTGGGCTTAAGTGACTCTCTTGCCTCAGCCTCCTAAGTAGCTGGAACTATAGGTACCCACCACAACGCCCAGCTATTTTTAGAGAGGGGGTCTGACTCTGGCTCAGGCTGGTCTTGAATCCCTGAGCTCAAGCAATTCACCCACCTCCGGAGCTCAGGAAATCCACCCACCTTAGCCTCCCAGAGAGCTAGGATTACAGGCACAAGCCACCATGCCTGGCCACACTGATCTTCTGAATGATTCTTTTGTTCTTTTGTTTTCAATTTCATTTAATTCTGCTCTAATTTTGGTTATTTCTTTTCTGCTGGGTTTGGGATTGGAATGTTCTTCCTTTTCCAGTTGCTTGAGGTGGCCCCATTAGGCTGTTGACTTGTTCTCTTTCTGTTTTTTTGATGAAGGCATCTAATGCCATAAATTTGCCCCTTAGGACCACCTTTGCAGTATCCCACAGGTTTTAATAGCTTGTGATTTCATTCTCCTTTTGTTCAAGAAATCTAATGATTTCCTTCTTAATCTCATCTTTGACCCAGCTGTCATAAGGTTATTTCGTTTCCTTGACTTTGGGGGGTATGAAGGTTTCTGTTGCTGAGTTCAACTTTTATTCTGTGATGGTCCAATAAGATACAAGGAATAATTTCTATTCTTTTGAATTTGTTGAGGTTAGACTTGGGTCCTATGATATGATCAATTTTGGAGGATGATCTATGGGCTGATGAGAAGAGTGTGTATTGAGTTTTGTTAGGGTGAAATATTCTGTATACATTGGTTAAGTCCATTTGTTTTGGGGTCATGCTTGAGTCCATTATTTCTTTGTTTAGTTTCTGCTTGGAAGATCTGTCCAGTACTGTCAAAGGGATATTAAAATCTCCACTTCCTCTACTGTTATAGCAGGAAGATACCATATTGTTCAGATCATTTAGAATTTGTTATATAAATCCCAGAGTGTTTAGGTAAGATGCATAAATACTAATTGTTGAAATATCTTCATATTGTGTGCTTCCTATGACATATATATAGTATCCATCCCGGTCTTTTCTTATTTTTGTTGGTTGAAATCCAATTATATCCACAAATAAGATTACAACTCCTGCTTTTTTCTGATTTCCATTTGACTAGATTATTCACCCTGTGTCTTGTTATATTCTTTGAAGTTAGGTGTGTTTCTTGTATACAGAAGATTTTGAGGGTGAGCTTTTGTATGTAGTCAGACAGCCTGTGTCTCTTTAGAGGACAAGTCATTCCAGTCATTCAAATTTACTGAGAGAATTGATAGGTATGGTGGAGTTTTATTTTTAAACTTATTTTTATTCCTTTCCCCATTATGGAAGCTAGGCTTTGTTCCTTAATTTCTGTGTGTGTTTACGTTGGTGGCAGACAATTGTGCTGTCATTATGAAGAATGACTCTAAGTCCTTCCTGGAGAACTGGTCTAGTTATGGCAGATTTTCTGAACATCCACATATCAGTAAAATATTTCATTTCTCCATCACACATGAAACTCACTTTAGCTGAAAATTGTTTTAAGAAAGTTAAAGACCAATGAAATCTTCTGGCTTGAAAATTTTCAGTTGAAAGACCTGTGATCATCTTGATATTTTTACCTTTGTAGGTAAGACTTTTCTTACACCTGGCTGCTTGCTGGATTTCTCCTTCGTATTGACTTTGGCAAACTTAATTACAATGTGTCTGAGAGGTCAATGACCAAAATAAACATCATTCCAAGGTGCGAAATGGAATGAAAACTGAATCCAGGTTCTGCATGGGCAACATCAGCTTTAATTTCCACCCCAGTGAAGGTGAGCTGAATTCGAGAAATAAAATCAGGTGGGTAATGGTGGATGAGGGTTTTAAAGATTGGAAGGATAGCATTTGGCTCATCCTTTCCAAGACATCCTTCAGAAAGGTGGGGGTTGGTTATTTTGGGGTGAGTTTGCTCTGTTTGACTCTATCAGTAATATCTGGGAGATTCTTTATTTGAATTGAGTCATGCTAGGGTTCTGAAACTATGTAATATCTGAATTTCTGTGTCTTTCACAATGCTTGGGAAATTCTCCACCATAATGTCTTGAAGTAGAGCATTAATGCCTTTAGGAATCCCTATAAATGGGGTATTTGATCTTTGGGAATGATCTCATAACTCTCTCAGAGAATAGTCTGTTTTTATTCTCCTTTTTTCTATCTCTTTGAATGATTTGGATAGTTCAAAAGTCTTGTGTTCAATTTCTGAAATTCTTTCTTCTCCTCATTCTACTCTTATTACTGAGATTCAAAGCTCCTTGACTGCCTCTTTCAATTCCATAAGATCTGCTATATCATTCCTCATTATGTGCCTATCCTTGGTGACTTTGCCTTTAAATTTCTTGAGGCAACATTTGGACTATTTTTTTGATTTCTATTTCCATCTTCTCCATCTCAATCATCTTATTTGCCATTCATATTCTGAATTCTATTTCTGACATTTTAGCAATTTCTCTATGGATGGTATTTTCTTCTATATCTCCCTTGTAATCTCCCAGCAGAGTTGATCTGCTCTGATTTCTCAGTTTGCCAGAATAAATGCTTTATTTTCTCTTTTCTTTTTTTTGAGACAGTCTCACTCTGTCACCAGGGTAGAGTGCCATGGCATTATAACTCACAGCAACTTCAAACTCTTGGGCTTACGTGATCCTCTTGCCTCAGCCTCCCTCGGCCACATATTTTCAAGACACTTTTGTTAATCCTCAGAAATCTTTTGTATATTTTACTATTTTAAAAGTATTATTTTATAATAGTTTATGTCTTCAGTTTGTATCAAGAAGAAGGAAATATAAACAGAGGAGGCCATTTGTATATGAACAGTGTTACTCTTTTAAGATTAACTTTGCACACCAATTTTACAAACTTGTTCTGCATTGTAAATATGATTCCATTTTTAAAAATAAAGCTAAACAGCTTCCATAATGCTAGACCAATTTTAAAAATGCCTTTAAAGGAGCTGGCACTACAGGCACCCTCCATAACACTTGGTTAATTTTTCTTTTTCTTTTCCTTTTTCTTTTCTTTTGTTTTTTTAAGTAGAGATAGGGTCTTGCTCTTACTTAGTCTGGTTTCAAACCCCTAAGCTTGACCAGCCTCGACCTCCAGAGTGCTAGGATTATAGGCATGAGCCACTGTGCTCAGCCTAAAATGCTTGATTTTCAAAAAAGGCTTTCATAATACACGTGTTTGCTCAGGCAAAATGTCTTTCCTCATTCCAAGGCCAACTTTTTCTTTGATTATTTTGTTTCAAGTGCCCATACCATGAAATATCCCTTCATGTTCAGTGACACCTCCTTCATCCTATACATTTCATCTGTCTATTCATTTGCTCATTTATTAAAAAGTGTGTATAAAAATGCCTTTTATGTGTTGCCTTCTCCTGGAGGACAAATCACTTTACAGATAAGATTAAGCCAGAAGGGGGCTGCCCATAGCTCAGTGGCTAGGATGCTGGCCACATGCTCCAGGACTGGTTGGTTCGAACCTGGCCTGGGACTATTAAACAAGAAAATAACTAGGCATTATGGCAGGCACCTGTAGTCCCAGCTACTAGGAAGACTGAGGCAAAAGAATCGCTTGAGCCAAAGAGTTTGAGGTTGCTGTGAGCTATTATGGCACCACACTCTACCAAGAGTGACTAAGTGAGACTATGTCTCAATAAAAAAAAAAAAAATTAAGCCAGGAAGCCTTGGAAGATCATTTGGAAAAGATTAATCAAGAACTGGGTTTAGTTTACATGACACTAAAGAAATTTTTATGTTTTGCATACATTTGCAAATCTTTGAGATATGTAGCCATTAAATTTTAAGACATTTTTGTTTCCTCTAAAGTATAATTATGCACTCAGAAAAAGCAAACTATTTTGTACTGTTTATAAGCCTTCAAATGGTAGTTTACAATCATGCTATTCTTACACTTGTTATTTTATACTACTAATGGCCACATATTTTCAAGACATTTTTGTTAATCCTCAGAAATCTCTTGTATATTTTACTATTTTAAAAGTATTATTTTATAATAGTTTATGTCTTCAGTTTGTAACAAGAAGAAGGAAATATAAACAGAGGAGGCCATTTGTTTATGAACAGTGTTATCCTTTTAAGATTAACTTTGCACACAAATTTTACAAACTTGTTCTATATTGTAAATATGATTCCATTTTTAAAAATAAAGTTAAACAACTTTCATAATGCTAGACCAATTTTAAAAATGCCTTTTATGTGTTAGGCACTCACAAATTATCACAAAAGATTAAAAGTAATGGCATAGGGCGGCACCTATGGCTCAAAGGAGTAGGGCGCCAGCCCCATATGCCCCAGGTGGTGGGTTCAAACCCAGCCCCGGAAGATGGCGGTCTGTAGCCAGTTTTCTGCAGACGCTCCTGTCCAGAAGGAGAGTTAAAGGACAGAAATATAGCGAGAAAGCCAACGGTTTGGAGCCGAGACAAGGTCGAGGAACGCACATCAACACTGCTGGAGCGACCTGCGACCCCAAGGATACAAATAAAAGGTACAGAGCACATCGCCAAGCGGACGTGAGCCCCTCCCCCAAGAGAAGAGCTCACAGTATATGCCATACCTCCATACAAACAAGCGAGCAGAGTTCGGCTGTCCTCCCACTCTACCCCACGGGAGAGACCCTCTAAAAACCAGACCTCATTCCCCTGTGCCGCGGCACTCTCCTGCCAGGCATAAAGCAGCATAAAGCTGTATAAAACTGTATATATTCTCTACCTGCAAGTTGGAACTCCCCACACTCCCCTCCACTTTCACCCTGAGGTTTGGAGGACTCTCCCCCACGGAGTCCAGATTCTTGAACACTTTCCCCAGGGGTGTGGACAGGGCGTGGGTTGCTGCAGATCTGTGCCGTTCTCCCGGCTTGGGAGCGGTGAGAATAAGCCGAAAAGTGGCTGGCCGGCTCGCTTTGCTCAATTTCGGCCACACCTGGCCCTCAGGGGATGACAGCGGAGACAAAGGGCTGAAGCTCGCAGAATAAGTCAGGACTATTAGCAGCCCAGCGTCTCCCCCACAGGGCAGAAATTCTG
>CAUYON010156786.1:0-14593 GCA_963573935.1 Arctocebus calabarensis
CTCCTTATGCATTCAGGTCTTATTATGAGATTTCAGAGGTTCAATCACACCTTTAGACTCTACTTCTAATTTGTATCTCTTGCTGTTTTTATGATGTCTGCAATTATTTCCTCCACTGAAGTCTTGAAACCTTCAAAGTCATTCCAGAGGTTTAGAATCAACTTTTAAACTCTGGTTAATATTAACATTTCGACCTCCTCCCATGAATTACAAATCTTCTAGCGTTCAAATCCTTTCTAGAATGTTGTCAACTTTTTTTGCCCAGATCCATCAGAATAATCAGTATCTACTACAACTTTACGAAATTTGTTAAATGATGAGGCTTGAAAGTCAAAATTACTCCTCTAGCCATAGGATGCAGAATGAATGCTGTGTTAGCAGGCATTAAAATATTAATCTCCTTATATTTCTTCTTCAGAACTCCTGGGTGCCAAAGTATATTATCCAGAAGCCATAATATTTTGAAAGTAATCTTCTGTTCATTTATTTTTTTTTTTCTGAGAAGTCGGTGTCTACCACAGGATTAAAATATTTAATAAACCCTATGAGCCCCATGCAGCTGTGCTGACATCCAGGCTTTGTTTGTCCTATTTATGGAGCACAGACGCAACTTACGTAGCATAAGTCTTAAAGGCCCAAGAATTTTCAGAATGGCACATGAGCATTGGTTTCAAATTAAAGTTACCAGCTGCATTAGTCCCTGACAAGAGAGTCTACCTGCCATGTGAAGCTTTGAAGCCAGATATGTACTTCTCTCCTCTCTAACTGTGACAGTCCTAGATGGCACCTTCTATATAAATTGTCTTATATACATTGAAAATCTGTTGCTGAGGCTCAGCGCCTATGGCTCAACGGGCTAAGGCACCAGCCACGTACACCTGAGCTGGCCGGTTCGAATCCAGCCCAGGCCCGCCAAACAACAATAGCGGCTGCAACCAAAAAATGGCCAGGCGTTGTGGCGGGCGCCTGTAGTCCCAGCTACTTGGGAGGTGGAGGCAGGAGACTCACTTGAGCCCAGGAATTGGAGGTTGCTGTGAGCTCTGATGCCACAGCACTCTATCCAGGGTGACAGCTTGAGGCTCTGTCTCAAAAAAGAAAAAAAGAAAATCTGTTGCTGAGTGAAGCCATTTTTGTTAATGATCTTAGATCTTCTGGATAATTTTTAGCTTCTATATCAGTTGCTTCACCTTGAACTTTCATATTATGGAGATAGCCTCTTTCCTTAAGCTTCCTGAACCAACATGTGCTACCTTTGTGCTTTTCTTCTGAGTCTCTTCCCTTCTTTCAGACTTCATAGAATTGAAGAGAGTCAGAGCCTTGTTCTAGATTAGGCTTTGGCTTACAGGAATATTGTGGCTGGTTTGCATGTTGTGTGCTGCCATTCCATAGAAAGCATAGAAATATTGTTTTCTAGATCTGCAAACAATGACATTGGTGTCTCAATGGGGATTGCATTGAATTTATAGATCACTTGGGTAATACAGACATCTTAATAATGTTGATTCTATACCAATCCATGAGCAAAATATGTTTTTCCATCTGTTTATGTCCTCTGTAATTTCCTTCCTCAGTGATTTTCAGTTCCCCCTGTAAAGGTCTTTTAACCCTTTAATTAAATATGTTCCTAGTATTTTATTTTCTTTGTTGCTCTTATGAAAAGTAGTGAATGTTTCATTTGATTCTTAGCTTGACTATTGTCGATGTATTGGAATGGTAATCATTTGCATGCATTAATTTTTAACCTGGACATTGCTGACTTTATCAATTTTAGGAGTCTCTTGGCAGAAACTGTGGGATTTTCTGAATATAATATCATATCATTGACAAAGAATGATAGTTTTACCTCTTCTCTCTCAATATGAACACCCTTGATTTCCTTGTCTTGCCTCATTGCTCTGGCTAAGACTTTCAGCAGTATGTTTAATTGACTAAAAGTGGTGACAGTGGGAAGTCTTTTCTGGTTTTACTTCAAAGCAGGAATACTTTCAATTTTTCCTCATTCAGAATGACATTGGCTGTGGGTTTGTTTTATATGTCTTCTATAACTGTGAGATAAATCCCACTTATGCTTATTTGTTAAGCGTTCTTATCATAAAAGGATGCCAAATTTTGTCAAATGCTTTTTCTGCATCTCTTGAGATTAGCATATGGTCTTTGTTTTTGCTTTTGTTTTTGTGATGAATTACATTTATAGAGTTGCATATGTTGAACAATTCTTGCATCTCTAGGATGAAGCCCACTTGGTCAGGTGGATTATTTTCTTTTCATGTGCAGCTGAATTTGGTTTGCTAAGATTTTATTATAATTTTTACATCTGTATTTATAACAAATATCAGTCTTCTTCCATAAAATGATACATAGATACTTTGAAAATGCTGGACTATGTGTCACAATATTCATTGATATAAAAGGACTAAAATCATACCTCAATTGAAACCTATATGGCGAAAAATTATTCGCTTCTAAGATAACAAAATATTTGGAAATCATCAGAAATATTTGCTTGTATAATAGTATAACAGTCAACAAATACATGTTACAAAGAAGAAAGCTGAAATGGATTTCTTACAATTGTACATGGAAAAGTAACATATTCTAATATCTAAGTATCTTATAATTAATATGACAGAAATATTTGTATAACTATAATTAGTATTAATTTTGTATTTATACTATACAGAATATGCAAAGTCTCACATAAGTTTTAATTATTCTTATCCTAAGGAAAGGAAAAAGTAGTCACTTTTGCTCATTTTACATTGATTTATAGCTAAGGATGCATAATAACTAATAAAGATGATATCTAAGTTGAATTCAACCCTTATTAATACAATCCAATGGAAGAGCTTATTTCTGAGAAACCTCATTAATAGTGAAGTTTTTTTCCTATTATTACAAAGTAATGTATAACCTTGATCAGACAGCCACAAAAACAAAAATAGTACAAAAAAGAAAATAAAATTTCATGCATTTGTGTATTGAAAAACAATCTGCATTCCCTTTTAACATGTTCATGTATATATTTCTAGCTTCTTAAAATAGTTTCATTTAAAACATTTTAAATCTGTGATGTAAATACCAACAAAAACCTACTTTTTCACTTATTAATATTTTATATATCTTTCACATTTTAAGGTAGCATAATCAATGGCCATAAAAATTTTATCATGTAGCTATGCTATGATTGTTTCTTTTATTTTATTATAAAAATAATTCATGTTTCTTATAGATCATTCAGAAAACACTAAAAGAAAATTAGTATAAATCCCCTAAAATTCTATTCCTGCTATAAGTTTATGGCTGTTTTTTCTTATAAATATATATATATGCACATAATTGATAAAAATGAGCATTCAATAATAATTAAATTATTTTCATTTAATAAACATCTTACAATTTGCAATTCAATAACACAATGTATTTTAGCATGTTAATAGTAAGGTAATGCATCTTATGTAGTAAGATATAGTAACTGTAAACCTATAGCAAAACAAAGGAATCTTACATAATGTTTTAGTTAGAAAACAAGGTTGTAAATATGACCTTTCTCTGCAATAGCACAACAGTGTCCACTTTCCAGGTTGAAGGAAGTGGATTTGAAAGTGTCTTTTATTTTAAGAGTTTCTGAATTGATCGGGATTCAGTTTAGGAAATTAAAAATCATTCTAGATATTTCCAAGCAGGAAAGGTTTTAACATCACATTTTGGATGTTAACAGCTTCTTTCCAGGACTAAAGATTTGGTACTAAACTTTCCTTCTGTCTGTAAATACTATATAATTGGACAAAATGCATTTTAAATATTACATTTAGTTATTGTGCACCAAGTAATATTACTAACGTGCTTCCTGAGAAAAGGCAACATATTTAGCATCACAGTTGCCTATATTTCTGCCTGAGATGTTTCTAGACAGCAATGCAAGAGGAAAACAAGAGAGCAAAGGAAAACAAGAGAGCACGGTGGTTTGACTGAGAAAGATGGAAATCAAATTTGGGGACGCAGAATGTATCTGAAATTTAAATAAGAAAGTATTAGAGAGAAGGCAAGTGGGGCTTTATGGCACCAAGCCCCCCATTCATGGGACAAAGGCTGTAGCTTAGGCAAACTTCCTTAAGAACACTGGTGCCGGGAAAGCCCTTGCCCAGCCTTGTACGATAGTGGTTCCAAACCAGCAGAGGCAAGACAAGCAGACATCAAACTACTGCTCACTCATATTCACCAAGCATTTACTTTTGAAGTGAAAATGTCACTCAGAGAGTATCCATCCCTAACTCCAGAGCATTGGCTCAAAGATTTTCCCTGAGGCGAGACACAGAGAGCCTGGGAAAGAGAAAGCCGAAAGAAGCTGGTATAAGAACAAATCTAAATAACTGACCTTGGCAATTATCCCTTCAAAGGAAACTGAATAGGTGTGATTTAGTTGATGGTACAACATGCCCCAGGGCATTATAGAAAACAAGGGAGCAATCAGGTGACAATCTGTGTGCTAAGGAAAAGGGACATCAGAGTCATGTCATTCCCATCCCTAGATTACTCTGGCAACCTGAAGAATGCTCACTGCCTTAGGAAGCAGCACAGAGGCTTAACACTGGAGGGCAGGGAAGTAGAATAGACCTTACTAAAATAATCCAGTCAGTCACTAAACAAATAAACAAACAGATAAAATTAACAAGCCCCCGAGGGGGTTTCAGTATCCAAAGTTGCTAAAACACTGTTTAAAAAAATACACAAAACTTGCAAAGAAACAGAAAAGCATGACCTTTACCCAAGATGAAAAGCCCACAAAGGAAATTGCTTGTGAAGGCAACCAGGTGTCAGATTTAACAGAGAAAGTCTTTAAAATAGCCATTATAAATACAAAGATCTAAAGTAAATCATCACGGAAGAAGTAAAGTATGTCACTAATCCATTAATAGATAGACATTACCTATATATATTTTTCGTACTTCAATTGATGATGGGGATATGTTCTGAGAAGTGCATTGTTAGGCAATTCTGTGTGTTCAAACGTGATAGAGTGTATTTACAGAACCCTGGACGGCACAGCCTACTACACGCTGAGGCTATAGGATAGAGCCTATTGCTTATAAACCACAAACCTATACACTAGATTACTGTACTGAATACTGTAGGCAATTATAATACAACGTAATTGTTTATATATCTAAACTAAGAAAAGACACAGTAAAAATATGGTATGACAATCTTATGGGACTGTAGCTGTCATGTTTTTACTGGTGGAGGGTCTTTCCTCGATGTTGATGGCCGCTGACTAATCAGAGTGGTGGGTGCTGGAGGTTGAGGGAGCTATGGTGATTTCTTAAAATAAGACAACCACAGCTTCTGCCAAAATTGATCAGGCTTCTGTGTTTTTTGTTCCCACTTTCAACTTGGGACCAGCTAAAGAAAGCCAAATATCTTCCCTAAATCAATCACATAAGATTTCTCCTTCTAGTTAGCCTGTTTCCAGCTTCCTCATATCAACAACTTCCAATCACACATTCCTAAAAGATTTTTTTTTAATTTATTATGAAGTTTTACCACTTTCCTACCTGCTTTTGAGTCTCTGCTAAATGCAAGCTATAGCAGTGGGCTCCTTTGCTATGCAACCTTTGAATAAATGGTCTCTGTTCTCATTTGCATGGACTTCATTAATTAGTACACTACATGAGAAAAATATATTTGGACTTCAACCTTATATCTAAACTTGAGATTAGTGGTGTAAACATGAAAGGTAAATTTTAAAAATTTCAAATAAAGTACAGCATAATATTTTCTAATGGAGGCTCATGAAGCAATTTTAAAGGGATAAAATTTACAGTAAAAGCTTCAGGACTTCTATTAATATACAAAATAAAACTTTGAAGAAAGGAAATGAAGTAGAAAAAAATAACAAAACTATATCCAAACTAGAAGACATTTGCTATACAAACAACAACAAAAACTTAGAAAGCAGTACTAAAGAATAAAAAAAAGAAAATCAAAAAGAAAATAATATTAAAACTAATCAACATAAATTGATCAAAATACAAAAATACATCAGAACAGGAGAAACATGAGGGTCTAAAAATATGTGAAAAAATAATCACCTATATTAGTAATCAAAAGAATATAAACTGAAGTCATATTATATCACAGAAGATTATGTTTGTGAGCACAGAGGAGACAAACATTACAGGTGGTAATAATAAAAATTGTTATAACTAGTTATGTTTACTAAATATAAAGATGAACATTCACTATAACTCAATAATTCCATTCCTAGACATATGAAAATAGATTACATATTAAATGCATGCACAAGTATGTTCATAGAAGCATTATTTGTAATAACATAAACTGAAAAGAAAAAAATTCATCATTAGGAAAATAGATACATATATTGTGGTATTTATATTGAAAAAACAAAGAAATCATACCTATGTTCATCAACACAGAATAATCTAAATATATAACCTTATCAAATACCTAAATGTAAGATCTAAAACTGTAAACTCCTAGAAGATAGCAAAAGAGAAAATGTAGATGCCCTTCGATTTGAAACAGTTAGATACAGTAGAAAAGCCAGATTCAAGAAAAATATTGATAAGCTGGACTTCATCAAACTGAACATTTCTACTCTTCAAAAGACATTGAAAAAAGAATGAATGATGAGCTACAAACTGGGAGAAAATATAAGGAAAAGATATATCTGACCGAAGACTGTTATTTGAAATATACAAAAGATACAAAAAGCTCAACAATAAAAGAAACAAATAACCCAATTAAAAAATGGGCCAAATACCTCACCCAAGAGTATGTACAGAAGTTAAATAAGCAAATGAAAAGATGTTTCACATCTTATGTCATCATGGAAACCCAGATTAAAACAGCAACAAGACACCACTACACACCTATTAGAATGGCCAAAATTCAGAATACAATAATACAATTCAGACAACACCAAATCCTGGTGAGGATATGGAGCAACAGAAACTTTCATTGATTATTGGTGGCAATATAAAATGGTAGAGTAAATTTGGAAGACAACTTGGCAGAGTCTTAAAAAAAATTCTCTAAGCATAACATCCAGCAACCATGCACCTTAGTATTTACTGAAAGGAGTTAAAACTTTATGTCCACACAAAAACCCTGCACACAAAGGTTTATAGCAGCTTATTCAATAATTCAACCTTAACATTCATACAAATGACAAAACGCAACTATAGTCCAGAAAAGAGGAAATGAGAGAGTGTAGGGAGGGGGCAGGGTGGGAGTAGAGAAGGTATTTGGTGGGAACTCACTTATGGTGCACAATGCAATGGTGTATTTCAAAACTATTAAAAGTGGAGTATAAATGTCTTGCCACAAGAAATAAGTAAGTGAGGTAAAGGATATGTTAATCAGTTTGGTGTAAGCATTCCACATTGTATATCAAATCAGCACATTATACCCCACAAATGTACACAGTTATCATTTAGTAAAAACAAAAATTCAACCTTAGACCAAGATGTCCTTCAGTAGGTAAATAAATAAATAAATGCATTACATCTAGAGGACGCAATATTATTTGATGCTGAAATAAAATGAGCTATTGACCATCAAAAGATACAGAGATAACTTATATGTATATTATGAAGATAAAGAAGCCAATCAGAAAAGGCTATATGCTAAGTGATTCCAACTATGTGACATTCTGGAAAAGGTAAAACTATGAATATAGTAACAAAGATCAGTGATTGCCAGAGATTATTGGCAAGAAAGGGAGAAATGGGCAGAGCAAGAGGATTTTTAGGGCAGTAAAATTACTTTTTATAATATTCTAATGGTGGATACAGATGCATGTCATTCTAAATGTGTTTAAACTCATGGAAGGCAAAACACCAAGTGATTTCTCATGTAGATTATGGATGCTTAGCATTTTGGACTTATAATGATATGTCTATGTAGGTTCAGCAGCTGTAACAAATGTACCACTCTGGTGGGGGAATGTCATTAATGGCATGTTTGATAATGAGGGAGGATATGTATGTATAAGGATACAGAGAAATTCGATAAGGAATACATAGAAAATCTCTGTATTTTCTTCTCCATTTTGCTGTGATCCTAAAACTATTCTAAAAAAAAAATAGTCTATTATTTAAAGGTTCCACATAGCAAAGGAAACAGTTAGGAGTGAAGAGACAACCACAGATTGAGAGAAAATATTTGTAAATTATACATCTGATAAGAGGCTAATATCCAATATAAGGAACTAAAACTATTCAATGACAAGGAAACAAATAACACTGAAAAAAAATGGGCAAATTATATAAACAGACATTTATCAAAAGAAGACTTGTGAATAGCCAGAAGATACATAAAAAAAAAGTCTCAACATCTCTAATTATCATGGTGACGCAAATGCAAACTGCAAGGAGACATCATTTCACATCTGTCAGGATGGTTATATCAAAAGGACAATAGATAATATGTTTTGGTAAGAATGTGCAAAAAGGGAACCTTTGAACACTGTTGGTGAGGGTGTAAATTGGAACTTTCCATTGTAGAAAATAGTGGAGTTTCCTAAAAACTAAGAATAGAATTGCCATATGATCCAGCAATATTTTTCAGTGTATACAGCCAAAGGAATTAAAATCAGTGTGTCCAAGAAATATTTGCACTATCATATTCATTGCAGCATTTTTCACAATAGTCAAAATGCAGAAACAACCTAAGTACTTATTAGTGGATGAATGGATTTTAAAAGTACAGTACACATACACAACAGAATACTATTTGGCTTTAACAATGAAGGAAAATCCGTCATTTGAAACAATATAGATGAACCTGGAGGGAGTTATGTGAGTGAAACCAGCCAGGCACAAATAAACAAGTGCCGTGTGGATCTCACTTATATATGGAATCTAAAAAGTCAAACTCATAGAACTAGACAGAAGAGCTGCTGTTACCGGAGGAAGCTGGGTTTAGGAGGTGAACAAGGAAAGCAGAGAGGTCAGTCAAAAGGAACAAAGTTTCAGTTAGATGGGAAAGATAAGTTCTAGTGATCTATCATACAACATGATGTCTCTGGTTAATAAAAATACATAGCATATGTTAAAATTCCCCAAAGAGTAGATTTTATGTTCTTACCACAAATAAGTAAATATATGAGTTCACAGGTATGTTGATAAGCCTGACTTAATCATTCTACAATATATACACATGTATCATCATGTCACATTATAGCACATAAATATATACGGTTGTTATTTGTCAATTAAATACATTTTTAATAGTTAAAAAAATTAAAATGCAAACAAGCTTCTCATTTTTAAAACACTGGTAATTGCATTCCGTGGTCTTTTGATTCAAAGGCCTGCCTAGCTGAGACAAAATAAAATTAGTTTTGTACTATTTTGTTTTGAATATCTCTCTTATCACGGTCTGCTGATACTGATTGGCATCACTACTGCTCCATACAAACGTACAGGTTTACTACAGGGAAGTTTTCTTATTAAAATGTCAAGGGAGACATGCATGCAATAAACTAGTTGAGTGTGAGAACATTTCCAAAAAGTGAGAATAAGGCATGACTACCTCAGAAGTAGAAACTTTGTGTTCTTAAAGACAATTGATTTCAATGTCCTCTGTCTCAGATAAACTCCATGCATTTTATAGGAGTAGGGATTATTTTCCTATTGTTGTTTTATGTTTGTAAGGTATTAGTCTTAGTTTTTTTGGTGTGTGCTGTATTTTTTCTTACTCTCCCCTGCATCTTAATGAGTATTATTAAAGGAATTAGAGAATCAGGGCTACCAGCTCTTATTGTATAATGGACGCTATGTTTATATCTATATATCCCCATATGTTCTAACCTAGGAGTTACACATTTAATAGTAGAATTTGGGTCACTGCAAACAAAAAGTTTAAGATCTGTTAGTTTGTGCAGCTGGTCATATTTGCATACCCCAGCAATAACTGGACCTTTCTATTCTATTAGTTTCATGCAACCAAGGTGATCAGTTGAAGGGAAATGTTATAACAATGAAATTACACTAACCCAAAGAAATAGAAAAGTATTATCAAGAAAAAAACCTTGTATTTTAGTTAAAGATGAATTTTAACAGAAGAAATGTGTAGATAACATTTTTTCTTCTATGTTTAAAGGGCTTAAATATAGCATTTGGTGCAAATGGCAATTAACACTTTGTTGGGCTGACTAGACACTAGTATAATCTATTTGTAAACTTGGATAAATAATTATTTCCTGGTGCTAACAATAGCATTTTTATTTGGGATTTTTTTAATAGTAAGTATTTTTATTTGGCTCAGAAAAGTTCAATGTTGTCTTGCGACAGACTCTAAACATAATTTAGAAGGTGTTTATTAGTGTCTCCACTAGGAAAAGCAGTTTTGATCGTTATTCAGTCATTCTTTCACTATTGATAGGATAGAGTATAAGGTAATTTGTAAGACCTCAAATCTCATTCTTTTATGTCCTTGCATATATTAAATTGTTTTAATAGTTAAAATGATTTGGATCAATTGTTCTATAATACTGAATAGCAAACAAAATCATTTTCTTTCATGAGAGAAGAATGCTTGGAAATGAAACATGCCTGAAGGGTGGTGGACACATCGCTAATAAATACTGGTTGACTACCTAAGAAAAATAGGTCTCTGATGTGTTTTTCTGGAATTAAGCCTGAAAAGGTTTGGGTATTGCAAAGAAACTATAACTCAAGCTGAACTGATTTTCCTATTACTTTTCCCTTTCATTTCTCCCTTGTGTCTAATTTCCTGTACAGTTTTAATTTGTGTGTGTGTGTGTGTGTGTCGTGACTTTTATTATTATTTCGTTTTCAGTTTTGCGGTCCTCTCACAACATTTAAACAGAATTTAAAATACATTCAATAATTTGTTTTGTATCAAAAGTGTATGTGATACAAAAAAAAAATCAACTTAAAATGGATTAGGAACTTGAATGTAAGACCTGAAATTATAGACATTGGCTTTGGCAATAATTCTTGGCTATAATAACAAGAGCACAAACAGAAGCAAAAATTGAAAACTGGAAATACATTAAACTAGCAAGCACTGCATAGTAAAGAGAACAAGCAACACAAAGAAAGGCAACCTACAGCATGGGACAAAATGTTTGTAAACCATGTATCTAATAAAGAGATAAAACCAAATATATTTTAAAAACCTACAACTTAAAAAAAAACCTATTTATTTATTTATTTTTTATTTAATATATTTATTTTTCTTTTGAGGCAGAGTCTCACTCTGTCATCCTGGGTAGAGTGCTGTGGCATCATAGCTCACAGCAACCTCAAACTCTGGGTTCAGTGATCATCTTGCCACAGCCTCTCGAGTAGCTGGTACTACAGGCATCCATCACAATGCCCAGCTAGTTTTCTATTTTGTTTATTTATTTGTTTATTTATTTTCTCAATTTTTTTATAATTTAATTTTTAATGAAAATCATAACTATACATTTATGGGGTACAATGTGATGATTTGATATACAATGTGGATGCTTAAATCAAACTGATTAACACAGCCATCACATCACTTATTTTTTGTGGTAAGACATTTCAAATTTACTCCTAGTTACTTTGAAATATACCCTTGCATTATGAACATTAGGTGAGAACCCACCAAACGCCCTCCCTTCTCTCACCAATCACCCCCACCTCTGCTACCCTCTTCTTCCTCTCCTTGCTAGATTATATTTGTGTTATATATTGGTTTCATAATAGTATTGAGTACGCTGAATACATTTTTCTTTCCATTCTTAGGATACTTACTAAGAAGAATGTGTTCCAACTCTATCCAGGTGAACATAAAAGATGTAAAGTGTCAAACTATTTTTGTGACTGAACAGAGTTCCATGGTATACAAATAAACATGATTCATTAATCCATTCATGGTTTGATGGGCATTTGGGTTGCTTCCATGACTTGGCAATTACTAATTCAGCTGCAATAAACATTCTGATGCAAAAGTCTTTGTAGTAAAATGATTTTTTTTCTTCTGAGTAGTTAGGTGGTAATGGGATTATGGTATCAATTGGCCTGAGAAAATATTCCATGAGGAAGAAACCCCTAGCAATTGCAACAGCATCAAAAATAAATAACTGGGATGTGATTAACGTACAAAGCTTCTGTAAGGGCACTGCAACTAAAGCAGAGAGACAGCCTTTGGAATGGGAGAAGATTTTAGCCTGTTATAATTCTGACAAAATCTGATAACTAGAATCTACATAGAACTCAAATTAATCAGTAAGAAAAGAACAAATAACCCCATTTCTTTGAGGGCAAAAGACTTGTACAGAAACTTCTCTGAAGATGACAGACAAATGGGCAACAAACATGAAAAAAGGCTCATCATCAGAGAAATGCAAATCAAAATCACTGAGATATCATCTAACTCCAGTAAGATTAGCCCACACACAAAGTTCCAAAAATGCAGATCCTGGTGGGGATGTGTAGAAAAGAAAACACTTCTACACTTCTGGTGGGATTGTAAACTAATACAATCTTTAGGGAAATCAGTATGGAGAATCCTCAAACAGCTAAAAGTTAACCTCTCAGCTATTCTACTTTTAGTAGAACCTGGGTCTCATTCATGTCAGGGTAGTCTCTGAACTCTTAAGTTTAAGCAATCCACCGGCCTTGACCTTCCAGAGTGGATGATAGGCATGAATCATAATGCCTGACCAAAATTACCTATTTAAAACTGCACAAATAGAATTCTGGGAAGATGGACTACTGGTAGCACACTTGGCAGAGGCTCCTGAGCAGAGGAAGAAAAACTAGATGGAATCAGACTCTATGAAGCCAAAGGTGGGGAGCTGAGCCAAGAAAGAAGGTTAGCAAACTGTAACTCCAAAAAAGAGCATTCAAGAAAACAAATATCAGGGTGGCACCTGTGGCTCAAAGGAGTAGGGTGCCAGCCCCATATGTCGGATGTGGCGGGTTCAAACCCAGCCCCAGCCAAAAGCTACAAAAAATAAATAAATAAATAAATTTCAGGTACAAAGCCTATTAGTAAACCTTTAAATGGTTCCATTTTGTGAAGGCAAGTTTAAAGTCTTTTGTGAGTTAGAAAGGAAAAAGTCCTGAATAGAACTCCATAGGTGGCTTAGAACTTAATCATGTAAAAGTGATTTAGGGTGGAGCTTCCTGGAGGCAGGTCTGCAGGCAGATACCTGTATATTTTAGGATTTTCCAGGCTATTCCCTAAAGATGATTACCTGCCTCCAAATGGTCTGTTAAAGGATCAAGCAATTAAACTGCTTATTTCCCCAGAATCTTGTTTTGTGGTTTTATTTTTGATTGTTTAGCATAAGAATAACTTTAGTGAATTAGTTATCAGTTAATCCAGTTAAACCTTAGCCCATAAAGATAGCTTTAGATAATGTTAGTAAAATGGTTATCAGTTAATCCGTGTATCCATAGGCCCTAAGTACCAGGCAGTAAGAGGCCTGGTGCCAAGGTTTAAGCCATGTGTTTATTGATTAAGTTATGTGCCTATATAAGCTGGAAAGAAATAAAGAAATTTGCTACCCACCATCATAGAGCTTGTAGCCACTCTTTGTTCCATACTATTTCAATTGCAGGTCTATACTCTGCATCCCTGATCACGCATAAGGGACTTTACACAACAAAAGCCTATGGACTACAGGACAGGAAACCCCACCCCCAAGCAGAAGGCCTGCTGCAGGCTATCTGCAAGAGCAGAGGAAAAAAGGCCTCTGATTTTACCTCAAGCCACTAAACTCTAAGTCTCTTTTTCCAGGAAGGTCCCACTTATGAACCTAGACACTACCCCACCATGCATAAAATGAACAGATATTTTTCCCTACAAGTCCAAACTCCCTGTCCACCCGTTCCCCCTGCATGGCGGTCTGAAGTTCTGCCGCATGCAGAGCACAGAGTGTTGTCAACCTGTCAAGAGGAACTAGTACCTATATTATACAACATTTTTCAAAGCATAAAAAAGAAGGAATACTTCCCAACACATTCTATCAAGCAAATATTACCCTGATACCCAAACTAGGAAAGGATCCAACAAAGAAAGAAAATTACAGACCAGTATCATTAATGAATATCGATGCAAAAATATTCAATAAGATCTTGGCAAACAGAATTCATCAACACATCAAAAAAATTATACACCATGATCAAGATGGTTTTATTCTGGGGTTACAGGGTTGGTTCAACATATGCAAATCTATAAATATAATATTTCACATCAATAAAATAAAAAACTAAGACTATATGATTCTTTCAATTGACATAGAAAAAGCCTTTGATAATATCCAGCATCTTTTCATGATTAGAACACTTAAGAAAATAGACATAGAAGGGACATTTCTCAAACTGATAGGGGCCATATATAGTAAACCCACAGCCAATATCATATTGAATGGTGTAAAATTGAAAGTATTTCCACTCAGATCAGGAACTAGGCAAGGATTTCCACTGTCTCCACTGCTATTCAACATAGTAATGGAAGTCTTAGCCATAGCAATCAGGCAAGAGAAGGTGATCAAGGGTATCCAAATAGGGTCAGAGGAGATCAAACTCTCACTCTTCACTGATGATATGATCCTATACCTGGA
>CAUYON010156789.1:0-12934 GCA_963573935.1 Arctocebus calabarensis
GTTCGAATCCAGCCCGGGCCCACCAAACAACAATGACAGCTGCAACCAAAAAATGGCCAGGCGTTGTGGCGGGTGCCTGTAGGCCCAGCTGCTTGGGAGGCGGAGGCAAGAGAATCACTTGAGCCCAGGAATTGGAGGTTGCTGTGAGCTGTGATGCCACAGCACTCTCTCCAGTGTGACAGCTTGAGGCTCTGTCTCAAAAAAAAAAAAACCAAATAAGAACAGAACTAATTCTTCATTCATTGATTACATAAATATATATTAAGTACATATTATGTACCAGGCAGTAGGCTAGCTGATATTCTGTAAAAAGACAGGGCTAGGGACAGCGCCTGTGGCTCAAAGGAGTCAAAGGAGGAGGGCGCTGGCCCCATATGCTGGAGGTGGTGAGTTAAAGCCCCAGCCAAAAACTGCAAAAAAAAAAAAAAAAAAAAAAAAAAAAAAGATAGGGCTGGAAGCATTATTTCATCCCTAGTAGCACTTTAGCTGCTTGAAAGTTCAGAAAATATGTTCCTATAGTGCAAGACTTCTTAACTTTGGCACTGTTGACCGACATTTTGGACCAGATATTTGTTGTGAGGGGCTGCCCTAGCACCCCAATTGTAGGGTATCTAGTAGTATCCTTGGTTTCTACACTAGATGCCAGTGTATATCCTCTCTGTTTCCAACCTCTCAGTTGTGACATTGTCTCCGCACATTGTGAAATGTCCCCTGGGGGTGAAATTGCCCTTGGTTAAGAATCATTGAGTGTGATCATGTGTTTAAAGAACTAAAGTTCATCTAATTTTAGAGATTCTACTACTGTGCCAATGTTGCCTATTTCCCCCCCTCCTTCACTCTTCCTTTCTTTCTTCCTCTCTCCTTCTTCCTCCCTCCCTTCCCTTCCTTCCACTTTGTTACTGGGGCATGTGGGCACTGGCATGAACATAGTTCACTGCAGCCTCAAACTACTGAGTTCAAGAGAGCCTGCTGCCTCAGCCTCCCAAATAGCTAGGACTACAGGCATGCCCCCCACACCCAGACAACTTTTCTCTTTTTTTTGCAACTCCTGATTTCCAGGGATCCTCTTGCTTTGGCCTCCCAGAGTGGTAGGTTTACAGGCGTGAGCCATCACACCCTGCCCTTGCCTATTTTTTATGTGAGGAATTCATCTTACTCACCATTGAACATTTGCATTCGAGAAATATAAACCACAATGAATCTGATTCTCAGATAAGATAAATGGGATCTTTCAACATTCCAGTTGAGTGGCATTTCCAACTAACTTATGAATAGCAGAACAAATACAGTTCTATATTTTCAGCTTAGGAAGGTTTATCAGAAACCATACATGGCTGATAAATATGTTATATCTAAGCTCTTAGGATTTCTCTCGAGTTAACCAGATGGTGTGCTTATGATCTGCCTACAAAATCTTTCTATTCTTTTTCAAATAAAAAGCTATTTTTTTACTTTCCACTTTAAGATCATATGCTTTTAGATTCAAAGTGAAAAAAAGAATCGTTGCTAAATTAAACATCAAACTATCACAAGTCCTGGGACTTGCAATAAATCTAAGGCAAATGTCACTATCCTGCTATTCTTTACCCTCACCTTTAGTATCCTCACCTAACCTATGCTTCAAACTACCTTCATAGTAACAGCAAACATACATATACTCCTTAGTGTGTGCCAGGCGGCATTCTAAGCTTTTACATATATGTAAAATTTTTAAATATTTTGGCTTAATTCAGACAGAAAAACTGAAGAACAGTAAAAAATCTCCTGAGCACCTTTCACCTAGATCCATCAATTATTATAATTTATTATGATATCTTTGTTACCCACCCCCACCCTTTGATAGCTCACTCTTGTGAGCTCTGTCTATCTATTTCTTGGTGGTCTTTTTCTTTACTCAATAGGTCATGTTCCTTGGCTTTCATTTATTTTGATATTTAAATTGTCACAGATTTTGCCAATGACAAGTTCTCTAAGCAAAACAATGTTCCAGGCTTATCTTCTTCTTTGTTTTTTTTTTTTAGACAGAGCCTCAAGCTGTCACCCTGGAAAGAGTGCTGGGGCATCACAGCTCACAGCAACCTCCAACTCCTGGGCTCAAGCGAGTCTCCTGCCTCCACCTCCCAAGTAGCTGGGACCAAAGGCACCCACCACAATGCCTGGCTATTTTTTGGTTACAGATCATTGTTGTTTGGCTGGCCCGGGCTGGATTCAAACCCGCCAGCTCAGGTGTATGTGGCTGGCACCTTAGCCTCTTGAGCCACAGGCACCGAACCATTAAAACATTTTTTTTTTTTGGCCAGGGCTGGGTTTGAACCCGCAACCCCTGGCATATGGGGCCAGCGCCCTACTCCTTGAGCCACAGGCGCCACCCTGTAGTTTTTTTTTTAACTGTGTTTTACAGTAAAAACCTTAACTTTTTCTTTCCCTTTTATGAAGCAGCTTTATAACATACATTCTTTACTTTTATGGAGCCATCATAAAAGATATTTCAGACTTCCTGTTCAGAGAATTAACTGGTTAGTGGAAATGGATTATATATTTTATGAGTGAGCTTGTTCCTTCCTCACTTAAAAAGTAGTATTGGACTATAACCCTGGAGGCATTTTCAAGCTTTAATATTGTATAAGTCTACATAGTGTTTCCAGTTACTATTCAAAGATAATTTCGTATATTTGCTTAAAAATAAGTGACTATAAAAGAAATTCAGTAGGTTTAAAAAAAATTTTTTTTATAGTTTATATAGTTCCCTAATTCTTCCTGGAAATAGCAGTGTATACTTAATTGCTTAATGGTTTTTCACATGATAAAAACAACATGGCCCTTTCTTTTCTTTCTTTTTCTTCTTTTTTCTCTTTCTTTCTTTTTTTTTTTTTTTTTTTTTGAGACAGAGCCTCAAGCTGTCACCCTGGATAGAGTGCCGTTGCATCACAACTCACAGCAACCTCCAACTCCTGAGCTCAAGTGAGTGTCCTGCCTCCACCTCCCGAGTAGCAGGGACTATAGGTGCCTGCCACAACGCCTGGCTATTTTTCTTGGTAGCAGCCTCATTATTGTTTGGCGGGCCCGCGCTGGATTCAAACCTGCCAACTCAGGTGTATGTGGCTGGTGCCTTAGCCGCCTGAGCCACAGGCGCTGAGCCACCTAACAGTATTTTTTTAAAGCACATTCATTCTTGCTTTGGGATTTTAGTGCATAATCTGTGCAGATACTATCCTTGGCGTGAGGGTCACATAATTTTTTTTTTGTTCCATTCATGTGTAATTCTTATTTTTCTCTTCATTTTTGTTTTGAAACTTTCTTCCTGGCCACAGTGGCTTACTCCTATAATCTTAGCACTCTGGAGGCTGAGGCTGGTGAATCACCGGAGCTCAGGACTTTGAGACCAGCCTGATCAAGATCAAGACCTTGTCTCTACTACAAATAGAAAAACTAGCCAGGAGTCATGGTTGAGCACCTGTAGTCCCAGCTACTTGGGAGGCTGGGGCAAGAAGCTCTTTTGAGCTTTTCCAGGTTGCTGTGGGCTGTGATGCCACCTCACTGTACCTAGGGTGACACAGTGAGTAACTGTCTCAAAACAAAACAAAACTTTCTTCTGTAAGCACTACTTCTGAGATAAAAAAGGACTATTTTGGTTTATTAAGGATTAGATAAAAAAAAATTAAACTTGTAATTCTTCGTTTAGTAATGGATAAGCAAATGGATATCCTTTTTTCTAAAGAGATCTCATAGACATATAAAATAATTAATAATAAAGGATATCTCTAATTCTAGGGCTATAGTAAGATTATAATCAAGCATCTGGAGTCTAAAGAAAATATCTAAATAAATCAATTCTTTATCATTATATTTGCTCTTCTACATTGTTAAGTAGCAGAATATACTTGGAGATAGTGACCTTGCTTAAAAGTTTCTTTCATTGTTTTATTGAATTTGGGATGGGGCTGAACACTGTTAGAAAGACAGTTTTCATAAAAAACAGTATACGAATAACCATGGCACTTTTCATTTTGACCATTTTCAGTTGTGTCTAAGGTTGATAGGAAAACTATATATCTGTACCCTGGATAGCCTTGGAACCCCTCAACCTTACTTTAAGTTCTTTTCTTAGTAAAGCAGAAAATGTGCAGTTCCCAACTCATGTAAAGCTGAGAAGGTCTTGAATGATGCATGTCCAGGAAACTTGGTTACTGATACTGCTGGCAATTTACATAGGTCTTAGTGCCAAAGAATTAAAGACTCTTGAGTTTTCTTAAGAGACCAGCTTTTAAAAAGTTAAGTATGTTTCCTTTTTATGGTGACCTGAGTGCTCAAAGGTAAAGAGAAAGTTGATTGGCTCGTCCAGCTTGTAAAGTAGTCAACTGTTCACATTCATTTGTATCCTCAGAGAATATTCTGTGGCTCTTCTTAGAGAAGTGAACACATTATGACCAATAAACCCTGGAAAGTGAGTGCCAAGGAAAAATTTTACATAGTGGCTTTCTTAGGAAGCAGAATTGCCTTTCCTGTGTATGCCTAGAGTCCAAGTCCAACAAAGACTGTGCCCTTGTGCCAGTCCTTTCATAATGAATCAACCAATTGCTCATTGTGTTCTTGTGGAGGAGGGGGATAACATTCCTTTATGATCCCCAGTTTAGATCAGCTTACCACCCAAAGCATGATATTTGATTACCCTTATTATGTTTCTTTGCGTAGCTACAAATGTTACTAATGGCGTGGCCTTATCTAGCTATTATTAAAAAATCCACATCTATGCCGACTTATTGTCAGTGCTGTAAAAGGCCCTATCTAAGCACTGTGGTAATATGAGCCCTTTGAGAATGGAGTAGCACTTGGGCTTAGGTATGCCTTGCACATACAAACATATTAAAACTCCTGAAAATTCCACTGAGTGCCCCACTACCTGCTTTTTCTTCTAAATGCTGATTTTAATCTCTAAAGCTCCCTGTGTCTGGGCCTGAATTGCTTTCAGAATTATTAAAGTTTACCAGCTACTTCTAACCACGTTCTTTTGTTAGAATGAGGTTTTTAGGGGGTTCCTTTTTTCCCCCCTTTCAAATGTTTTCAACTCAGTTCTCAGCCTTACAGAGCGGATGAGAGATGCTATCATAAACCACGAGAAGCAAATGGTGGAAGAATTCTTATCCCTGTACGCACCCAGCAGAGGTGGGAAGTTGAGTTGTTTCTTCCTCCAAAACTCTGGAACAGTGTCCCCAATGCTTTTAAAATTTTTAACTCCCATTATTAAAAACATGTTGTCATATACTGCTTGCAAGGTATGTATTTTAAATTTATTATTATGTTCTTCTTAGGGTATATGTTATATGCTAGAGCATATATAAAAGTTAAAAGATTAAGATGAGGCTCGGTGCCTGTAGCTCAAGCAGTTAAGACACCAGCCACATACACCAGAGCTGGTGAGTTCGAATCCAGCCTGGGCCTACCAAACAACAATGACAACTACAACCAAAAAATGGCTGGGCATTGTAGTCCCAGCTACTTGGAAGGCTGAGGCAAGAGAATTGCTTAAGCCCAGGAGTTGGAGGTTGCTGTGAGCTGTGATGCTACAGCCTTCTACCGAGGGCGACAGCTTGAGTCTCTGTCTCAAAAATAAAAAAAAAAAAAAAGATTAAATGATTGTTAAAACCTATTATTTAGAAGGATATTATAAAATCCTTAACTATTATAATAGGGTACAGTATACATACAAGATACTGCCTATTATTAATGATGGTGAGTATAATATATTTTTACATAGTCTTGAAATTTTTTAATTTTTGCTCAATTTATGTTCACATTTGCTCCTGTTGTGTTTTCTGATAGAGCTGGTGAACACTCATACTAAGATTAGAGGTGTCAGCTCTGCTGTTTTCTTGTGCTTGTGTGATTAGTATTTTTTTTCAGTCCCCAATTTCTGTGCAGTTATTTTTTAAAACTATTTGCCCCTTTAGTGAAGGTAGATTTGGTATCAACTGGGTTATATAATCTATTAATCCACCAAACCAGGCGTGCACAGACTGTAGGATGTCATAAATGTTGGAAGTGAAAAAGGAATGATAGCCACTGTCCAGCCTATCCCGGAATATCTCTAATGGTTGTGCGTGGGATCATGTCACAAGGACCAAGTTAGGATTCTCCTGAAAATATACATGTTAAATATTTGTAAAGTTAGTTTTGTTTTAAAATAAACACAAGCCATTCTAATATTTACTTCCTATACTCTGGTAGAGAGACTGGTGTTGTTGATGACTCCATTGTCAGTTCTAAGTAGACGAGGGTGGGTGTGGCTTCAGTTTTCTCATCTTAAAAAGAGTTTTGAAAATGTCTGAGTCATCTAATTTCAATGTCTACTTAAAAGAAGCTCAGATCTCTTTCTTGAATATCATGTAGGAAGATGATACTCTGGTTCTCTTGAGAACCTATTTCATGACTTCATTGCTTTTGGCCTTTCAAGAATCAGTGGGACTGGGATTCAGGCACATTGAAAATTGTACCAACTGTGACAGTTGGACTAGATGACTTTTAGGTGTTTTTTGTGGTGAGGGGATTTTTAACCCTTTTAGCCACCCCCTTTTTTTTTTTTTTTTTACCAATATGTGGCTATCTATTAACTCATCTACATAAGTAACACTCACTGCTTGGAAGTTATTGTTTCTGTAAGGTATAGTATTCAGAAATATGAGTGACAAATTAGGATTTGCTTTTTAAGCCAAGATTTTAGAAATACCAGTTTTGTTACCCTCAAACCAGATCGTTAAATGCTTCCTTACTCTTTAAGGCCCATCAAACTTAAACGTTACCCTCTCAAGGAAAATCTTAATCAGAACCCATGTTTGAAGTATTTGCTTCCTCTGTTTCTTCCTATAGAATTCTGTTTATACATTAATCAGTGGTCTAGAATTATGGTTATATGTGTACCATTCCTGAGTTACTACTGTTTATTACTCAGTTTTATAACAGCAAGACTTGCTGATTTAACTAGCTATTTTTCACTGAAGATCCTGGAGAATGCTGTTGAGAATATTAAGGACATGTCCACCAAGAACTTATTTAAATACATTTTCTTCCCAAGGGAACTTTTATGGAAAACCTGAGGTTAAAGGTCTTAGCATGGAGCCCATGGATTTCTAGAAGTTCCACTGATGGACTTTCAGGTGGGGTGTGTATCCATAACCCCCGCTTCCCGGAAATCATGTGCAAAATTGAGATCTAGCATTTTTTTTTTTTCTGGTAGGAGGGTTCATAGCCTCAAAAACAGTAAAAATCAAAAGCTTTACTGAAACTTTTTAGAATCAGTGCTATGCCCATCTTTCAGTGGTTAGGGTGCTGGCCACCAACACTGAGGCTGGCGGGTTTGAACCCAGGCTGGCCCAGCTAAAACAACAACAATGACAACTGCAACAACAAAAATAGCCGGGTGTTGTGGCAGATGCCTGTAGTCTCACCTACTTGGGAGGCTGAGGCAAGAGAATTGCTTAAGCCCAAGTTTGAGGTTGCTGTGAGCTGTGAGGCTATGGCACTCTGCCAAGGACGACATAGTGAGATTCTGTCTCAAAAAAAAAAATCAGTGCTATCAAGGAATACAGGATAGGCTCTTCAAATGTAACCTTTTGTTCATTTTAATTTATGTTAACTTTTCAACCCAATTTTCATCATTTTTGTATGTTTCAGCTCTGTATAGTAGTTCCAGACTTGCTGTGAAAAACAGTAGTGTTGTTAGCAATACTTAATACCATACCCCTGAATGAATCTGTCAGGCTTTATTCTTACTAACTTATATATTCATGACATTATTTTGCTTATGAGTAACCTTTTCAAACTCATTACTTCTTGTTGAATATATTAAAAAAATGAATAGTGTTTTACTGTTTAGAAAAAAGGGAGAATTTGGGGTCAAATTAAAATTGAGAAAGTAAAAAGAATTGCATACAGAATTCTTTTGAAAATGTCTGAGTCATCTAATTTCAATGTCTACTTAAAAGAAGCTCAGATCTCTTTCTTGAATATCATGTAGGAAGATGATACCCTGGTTCCCTTGAGAACCTATTTCATGACTACATTGCTTTTGGCCTTTCAAGAATCAGTGGGACTGGGATTCAGGCACATTGAAAATTGTACCAGCTGTGACGGTTACCAGTGCATGACCTAAGCTACATAGGTTCATCTCTCTGAGTCCGTTTCCTTATGTGAAGAAATGGGAATAGGGTGGAATAAGCAGCAGAACGGAAAATATCATTTACGTGTGTATACCTGCAAATAGTAGTTTACGTAGTTTAATAGTATTGTATTCCCATTTTACATACAAGGAAATAGGTAATACAATTGTAGCATAGATAGTATTGTGCTATTTTCAGTTTTGTTGCTTAATTCTCTGGGTAATGTTGAATTGGAAGTACTAGTACATCTGAAAGTGCTATGTAAAGTAGCACTTAAACATGAGACTTGGGCGGTGCCTGTGGCTCATGGAGTAGGGCGCCGGCCCCATATACCGAAGGTGGCAGGTTCAAGCCCAGCCTCGGCCAAATTGCAAAACAGAAAATAGCTGGGCGTTGTGGCGGGCGCCTGTAGTCCCAGCTACTCAGGAGGCTGAGGCGAGAGAATCACCTAAGCCTAGGAGTTGGAGGTTGCTGTGAGCTGTGTGATGCCATGGCACTCTACCAAGGGTGATAAAGTAAAACTCTGTCTCTACAAAAAAAAAAAAAAAAGTGAGACTTAATTTCTCTTAATAACTATACAGGTTACTTATAATACCAGGGTGGTCTTCCTTAGTCTGTGGTTTGAAGTCACCATGAAGAATCAGTTTTAAGCTTATTTTTTTCTTTCATAAAGTTTATGTCATTATTATTACCTAAGATTAAAATCTCTAGTGAATTTGCCCTGGGACACTCATATCAACTGAAGGAATAGACTTAAAGGTAAAACCTATCACATTAAGATACACAAACAAACACTGGGCCAGTCAATTACTATTATCTAAAAATACTGAAATTAAGTAACGTAAAATTTTCTAAGATTGCAAAAGTTGGATAGAATTAGATCAAAAAGCAGCATGGTTAAATTCCCTTATGGCAGATCCAGAGGAGAAGTTTCCTGGGCCCAGGCTTTTGGGGCATAGTGAAAACATGAACCTTGAAACACTTGTTTGAAGTGTGTTTCAATATGACCTTAGTTGTGTTTTTTTTTTTAGAGACAGAGTCTCACTTTGTTGCCCTCATAGAGTGCTGTGACATCATAGCTCACAGCAACCTTCAGCTCTTGGGCTTAGGCAATTCTCTTGCTCCTGACTAGCTGGCACCTGCCATAACACCCAGCTATTTTTTTGTTGCAGTTTGGCCAGGGCCGGGTTTGAACCCACCACCCTTGGTATATGGGGCCAGCGCCCTACTCACTGAGCCACAGGTGCCTCTTGACCTTAGTTGTTTTGATGTGACGCTAGTGCCTACTAGCTCAGTGATATTAAATAAATTAGTTAACCTTAGCTTGAGTTTATCAATAAAACAAATACTGCTTTGGGGGATTATTGTAAGGATTAGAAATAATTTCTATGATGTGTCTGGCACCTATTTAGCAGAGTTCTGACCAGCATTGTGTGTATGAGAAAACTACCTGGAAACCTATGAAAGAACCATCTGAAAAGATTAGAAGGAATAGTGTTTGGAACTCACACCAGATCAGAAGTAGTGACTGTTCTCCCAGACAGACTGAAAAAAAGATGTACTAATGTACAAGTTATTGGGTCCTCAGAGGCATCTTGCCTCAATACTAGGGAATAATAATTAGCCTTTAGACTGCGTGGCTTCTCAACCTCAACACTATAGAAATGTTAGATTTGCTGATTATTGTAAGAAGATTGATCTCCTGCATATTGTAGGATTTTTAGCTATGTCCCTGGCCTCACCATACTTGATTCCAGTAACACCTCTTGTGCTGTGAAGGTGAAAAATGTCTCCAGGCTTTGCCATATGTCCTCTGGGGAGCATAGTCATCTCCTGTTGAGAACCATAACCCTAAACTAAACTCTGTTCCAGTTCTGCCTAATAAAACTTAAAAGCAAGAACCAAGGATGAACCTCTTTCCAAGAAATTGAACTGTTTCCAAGAACAAAGATCAAGAATAGTTACAGGGCATTTTTTTCAGAACTAAAAAAGTGACCATTCTGAAACTATATGGAATCTTAAGGACCTTGAATAACCAAAGCAATCTTGAAAAAAGAAAAAAAGTTAAGTTAGAAGTCTTATATTTCCTGATTTCTAAACATAGTACAAAGCAATATACCATCACCAAGATGGTATAATACTGGGATAAAGAAAGATATGCAGGGTGGCCATAAAGTTTGCTTGAAATTTAAAATAGTGTGCAATTTCAACAAACTTTATGGCCACCTTGTAGTATATAGACAAGTGGAACGGAATAGAGAGTCCGTAGAGTAAACTCACTCTTGTGTGGATGGCCAAATGGTTTTTGACAAGGGTCTCAAGATTGCTATAATGGAGAAAAGCCAGTCTCTTCAACAAATGGTGTTGGGAAAGCCAGATAAGCAAAAGAGTGAAGTTGCACCCTTATCTTATACCATATATGAAAATTAACTCAAAATGGATTAAAGATCTAAAAGTAAGATCTAAAACTATAAAGCTCATCAGAGAAAACATAGGGCAGAATCTTCAGGACATCAGACTTGGCAATGATTTCTTGGATATGGCACCAACAAAAGCAAAAATAGGCTGGGTGTAGTGGCTCATGCTCTGTAATCCTGGCCTCCTAAAATGCTAAGGCAGGAGGGTGGCTTGAGGCCAGGAATTCAAGACTGGCCTGGGTAACACATCTCTATGAAAAATTAAAAATTAGCCAGGGTGGGTAGCATGTGCCTGTTCCCAGCTGTTTGAGAGGCTGTTGAGGCATGAGGATCACTTGAGCCCAGGATTTTGAGGCTACAGTAAGCTATGATGATGCTACTTTCAGTCTGCCTGGGAAAACAGGCACTACTTCTGGTCTGGTGTGAGCGCCATGGCACTCTACCAAGGGTGACAAAATAAGACTCTGTCTCAAAAAAAGGTTAATTGTTGGCTGGGTGTGATGGCTAATACCTGTCATCCCTTTACTTTGGGAGGCTGAGGTAGTGGATAGCCCTTGAGATTGAGAGTTTGAGACATGCGTGGGCAATACAGTGAGACCCTGTCTCTATTGAAAAAAAAACCAAATTAACTGGGCATGGTTACCTTTAGCTGTAGCTACATGGGAGGCTGAGGTGGGAGAATTGCTTTAGCCCAGAAGGTCGAGGTTGCAGGAAGCTATGATCATAGCCATTGCATTCCAGTATGAGGTGAGACGAGAATGAGACCTTGCCTCTTTAAAACAAAAAAAGTTAATTCTCTAAATGCTTCAATTAAGCAGAGGTTTTCAGATGTGGTTAAAAAACCCCAGCTCTATATTGCCTAGCAGAAACACATTTTAAATATAAAGACATAGGTTAAAAGGTAATGGAACAGAAAAAGACCTGCATGCAACTGCTAATCAGAAGAAAGCTAGTCTTTCATACAAACAGAGCAAAGGCTTTTACCAGGGATGAAGAAGGTCATTTTTTTTTTTTTTTTGAGACAGAGCCTCAAGCTGTCACCCTAGGTAGAGTGCCGTGTCATCACAACTCACAGCAATCTCCAATTCCTGAGCTCAAGCGATTCTCTTGCCTCCGCCTCCCAAGTAGCTGGGACTACAGGCCCCCGCCACAATGCCCAGCCATTTTTTGGTTGCAGCCGTCATTTCGAATCTACCAGCTCAGGTGTACGTGGCTGGCGCCTTAGCGCCTGTGTTGAGCCACAGGTGCCGAGCCAAACCTCAATAATTTAAAAGGATTCAAGTCTTATGAAGTATGTTCTCTCATCAAGGTGGAATTACATTAGAAATCAAATTAATAAATATGTGGAAATTGACATCTTTATAAATCAGAGTTAAAAGAAGAAATTAAAAAGGGAATTAGTAAGTATCATTAACTGAATGAAAACACCACATTAAAATGTGTCAGATGCTGGGTGGCGCCTGTGGCTCAAAGGAGTAGGGCGTTGGCCCCATATACCGGAGGTGGCGGGTTCAAACCCAGCCCCAGCCAAAAACTGCTAAAAAATAAAAAATAAAAAAATTTTAAAAAGTTAAAAAAAAATGTGTCAAATGCTGGTAAAGCAATACTGAGGGGGAGTTTATAGCACTAAACCTCCATACAAAGGATTTTCTTATCTTCTAAGAAAAAAGAACAAAGTATGCAGAAGAAAGAAAATAATGATAAAAACAAAAATCAGACAAAAAAATCACTGAAATCAAAAGCAGTTATTTAAATGATCAATAAATTGATAAATACTAGCCAGCCTGATCAGACAAAAAAGACAAATCAAGAATGAAAAATGTGATATCACTATAGGCTCTGCAGATATTAAATGTATAATAAAGGAATATCTTTTTTTTTTTTTTTTTTTTTTGAGCTGTCACCCTGGGTAGAGGCTGTGGCATCACAGCTCAGAGCAACCTCCAATTCCTGGGCTCAAGCGAGTCTCTTGCCTCTGCCTCCCAAGTAGCTGGGACTACAGGCACCCACCACAACGCCCGGCCATTTTTTTAGTTGCAGCCATCATTGTTGTTTGGCGGGCCCTGGGGCTGGATTCGAACCCACCAGCTCAGGTGTACGTCGCTGGCGCCTTAGCCCGTTGAGCCACAGGCGCCGAGCCAATAAGGGAATATCTTGAACAACTTTATACCAACACCGTTGGTGACTTAGATGAAATGGACAAATTCTAAACCTTACTCAAAAAGAAATAACTGACATGAATAGACCTATATCTATTAAAGAAATTAATTTGTAGTTAAAAACCTTCCCAGAAAGAAAACACTAGGCAAGATGACTACTAGCAAACACTTCAGGAACAAGTACTTCCAATTCTATCCAAGCTCC
>CAUYON010156790.1:0-10519 GCA_963573935.1 Arctocebus calabarensis
TTGTTGTTGTTTTTTTGAGACAGAGCCTCAAGCTGTTACCTTGGAGCATCACGGCTCTCACAGCAACCTCCAATTCCTGGACTCAAGCGAGTCTCCTGCCTCTGCCTCCCAAGTAGCTGGGACTACAGGCACCCGCCACAAAGCCCGTCCATTTTTGGTTGCAGCTGTCATTATTGTTTGGTGGGCCCGGGCTGGATTCGAACCTGCCAGCTCAGGTGTACGTGGTTGATGCCTTAGCCCATTGAGCCACAGTTGCGGAGCCAGTTATTGTCTGCCTTTAGTGGCATTTCACTGTGGTCTGATTTGCATTTCCCTAATGACTAATGAGGTTTACACCTTTTTCACGTGCTTATTGGCCATTCGTATATCTTCTTTGTATTTTCCATAGTTGGATATTCCCTCAGAAGTTGAGTGTGCACATGAGTGTAGGGTGAACGTCTGTGGAGGACGTCACTGTGGTAGAGAGTAGTGGTACAATTTGTAAGGTTGTACAGGAGATACCAGGAGTGGTTTGTCAGAGAGGGAGAACTTAAAAAAATCTAAGAGGAGACGGCACTAAAGTGACGCATACTTTTTTAAGGAAGTGAAAGAATATAGGAAAAGTTTAAGAAGAAAAATCACTTGTAATTACATCTCTAACGATAATCCCTTTAGAAATTTGGCATGTTTATCCTTAGGTATGTAATTCTTGTGATCTAGAAGGCAGCGTTTCCTCATCATTTTTGCCCAATTTCTCCTCTCTGCAGAGGTTCCCTGGTGAACTCTAGTGTTGCTACCTAGCCAGGTGACAGTGAGATTCAAGCTCTGCACAGCAGAGCTTGCAAATGCCTGAGAAGAGGCTGTGATTCCTGGCAGAGCCGCGGATAAAACTATAATACAACAGTTCCCCCTTATTCATGAGAAATATATTTCAAGACCCCCCCAGGGATGCCTGACAGCACGGACAATGCTAAACTCTACATGGACAATGTTTTTTCTTTCCTTATTAAGTTGGGACCTTTTACTCCTTTACTGAAGGGAAGCGCTTACTTTATGGTTTCGCTTTGGCTTATACCAATGATCAACATTGCTACTTTTGCACTTTATGGCCATTATTAATGAAGATAAGGTTTATTTGAACAGAAGCACTGTGCTCCTGTCAATCTGCTCCCCAGACGGCCACCAAGTGACTGATGGGTAGAGCATTCAGCATGGACGTGCCAGAAAAAGGGATGATTCGTGACCTGGTGGGACAGAGCAGGAGGGTGCAAGATTTTATCACCCTCCTCAGAGTGATGCATAATTTAAAACTTATGCATTGCTTATTCCTCAAGTTTCCCATTTAATATTTTCAGACCATGGGTAACTTAAACCCTAGAAAGTGCAATCGAGGACCCAAGGGTAGGAGGCAGGGTTTTGTGGTGGAAAGAGTGCCAAATGGGAATCACACAGGTTCTAATCCCGGCTCGCTTGATCGTCTAAATAGGGAAGGCAGGGTAACGAAAGGCCCAGACCTCCCTCAGCTCCCACATGTCATGATTCCCGGGCGTGTCCTTCACAGGTTGGGGCGCCGAAGGAAAACCATGAAGCTCTGCCGAGAACTTTCGGATCTGGTTGTGTACACAAACTCCGTGGCCGCCCAGGACCTCGTGGATGATGGTAAGGATGGAGACTTTGTTTTTTAGCGCTGGACAAACATTCTTAACCTTTCTTTGGTCAAAGGTTAATTAATCTTTTGTTAATCTGAGCATCAGCACACATTTCTGGGACTGTGCAGAAATCAATTTAGGCATATTGTATAATGCTGAGCTCACAAGGTGGGCTCCAGTGATTACTGAGGCTGCTGATTGACTAGGTTAGAGAAATTTCCCACGGGGCTAAGGAAGGTTTTATTATTATAAAAAAGACAAGTGCATCGGAGCAAGGTCTTTCTCCAGTGCTGGAACTGTGGAGACTCACCCTGGCTTGAGGACCAGCTTGCAGATGACCTCCCCAAATGTGAATGAACAAAAGAAAAAGAAATTCATCAGCTAAAATCACACCATAAAATGCCCTCTATTTTCTTATTGGAAGTTATGACTTTGTTTTCTTTTCTTTTTTTTTTAATTTACTTTGATGAAAATAGCTAAATTCAGATTGAACTTTTTAACAAAAAGAGCAGAAATCTCAGTGGCATTGACTCTTGCACTGTTCTCACCCAGCAGTTGCCACGTTGAGCTGAGACAGCCTCGTTGCAGCTATTCTTACCCTTGACTTTGCTGCTAGTTGCTCTTTTGCCCTTTATCTTCTATTCTGTTTAGTTACGGAATGCTTACAAAAATAACCTACTGTCATATGGCTTTTCATCAAATTTTAATTTTAGCAGAACTGAAATGTAAATCAGAACCTCCCTGAAATATAAATGAGAACCCCTGATTTCCTCACCAAGTCTTAGTGACAACAACATTGGGGTGACTCGTGTGTCCTCACAGCCATCCAGGATTCTCCTCTCAGATCTTCTCTCAGTCCTCCCCTCCGTGTCCCAAATGTGTCTTTTTCTATTTACAGAAAGATTTCTTCTTTTGGGTGTTGAATCCTTCAAATGGTGTAAGTTATACAAGATCGAAATTAATTTCACATGTGAGAACATGAGACCCTGTAGGATTTTCAGCAACACAGTCTTATAAGTACTACCCACAGCTCAGAAATAAACTCACGGTTGAATGAAATGAAGGCGTATTTGGTTTAGGGAATACACATTTTCATTAAATGCCTTTGGAAACCATAATCCTGTTAGCTTAACGCAAATTAAGCTTGAGTACTCTTTAGCTCTTGAACTTCAGCAATTTTGTCTCTTTGGGTTTTTTGTTTTGTTTTGCTACAAAATGGGAACTAGGTAACAGATGCATGGCTTGTCCTAATGCAAAGCAACTCAGCTCTATGACTAATTCATTTGTGCCTAATTAGCAAGGTTATCTTAATGATACTGTGGTGTGCATAAATTTATGTGGAGAGACAGAAAAAATAGTGGTATTGAGTACAGTGATTCTCCATCTGAATTAGGCTTGTCGAAAAGATTATATTTTCTCCCACTAAAGGCATTCTTCATCAGAATCTGCAAATAAGTTCAATTTTAGTATGCTTGAGGTATGTGAACTATGTTAATAAGTTATGTCAATAGAATGTATATGACTATATGTCTTTAAGGAGAGGTTCTATATCTAGACTAGAGAAATCTTCCCATTAAAAACTGTTATTCTCTAATTTCTTTGTCACCATTTGTATTTCTGACTGTTGTAAGTTTCAGCTCTGGAGTGTCATTGTCAGTTGGCCAGCGTCTAACAGCTAAGGGTGCATAGCCCTGCGGACAGCAGGGCCCTGGGAGACTGTGTGTGCTGATGAATAGGGATTGTAGATAAAATTCAGGCCCAGATGGGTCAGCAGAGCGTTCAAATCATTGTCTTTGTGGACTGTGTCTCTCAGTCTGGGTCAGACACACCCAGCTTGTTAGTGTTGAAGCTCTTGATGAGTCTGGGCTGTTAAGTACCCTGGCCCTTCCCAGCAGGCCCGGATGGATCGTTTTGGGGTTAGGGTGTGCATGCTTGGTGAAGAAGGGGGACTAGGGGGAGCCTTGTAGATTTGGTACAAAAAGTGGGATCGGGAGAGAAGGGTGAAACATCCAGTGTTGGAGGCTCACCCCTTCATCTCGACCCCCACCCCGGCGTCCATGGCCTGCGATCGAACCCTCTTGGTGATTGTCTGAGCCAGAGTGTTAGAACAGGCTTTTATCTACCTGTATTTTTTCCCCCGTAGTTTATATGTCTGGTTGGGTGGGTGGTTGTCTTCAGTCCTGAATGTTTAGTTCTTTATGATGCTTTTTGAACTTTTTCTCCATTGTACTCCTTTCTCCAAAACAGGTTTTGACTAGTTCTGTAATTCTATTCAAATGCATTTAAAACTCAGTTTTTCTTTTTTCTAACTCAACTTTTTCTTTTATTTGCATGAACCCTGAATGTTATAAGTTAATATGTGTTTTGTACGTGTGACTTTTAAATGAATGCCTTTAGTGAATGTCTTTCCATTTTGAGGAATAAATTATGTGAATGGTTTTATTTATCCCTGGCTGTTGCTTTCTTTGGCAAAGATATTCAGTTTGAATTATGTACTCAGAAAATAATTTTTCCACCTGCCCTCTTTATGCTAGTCAGATAGACGTAAATTAGTGGGATGACTGACTTCTTGGGGACCGTGGGAGTCAGAAGTAGACAGCTCCCTTAACGAGGTGCACAGCTCTGATCTGGCCTCATCATGACAAAGAGGTCCTAAGAATGGCATTTGATGGGTCTTTCTTGGACAGAAGCTGCCTCTGTTTTGGTTGGGTCCACTCTTTTGCTCTGCTTTTTCCTACTGGTATAATGTGACATTATTATAAGGTTTTTTGTGAGTACTGTTTCCTTTGCTATAGTTCTCACTTGCCTTTTTTCTCTATTAAAAACTGCCAGGAACCACGGGGAATGTGTTATCATTCAGTGAAACAAGAGCGCATCAGGTGGTTCAGCAGAAGTCAGAGCAGTTCATGATTTATAACCAAAAGCAACTCACGAGGATTTATCCCTCTGCCTACCGCATAGATTCCAGCAACTTCAACCCTCTGCCCTACTGGAATGCAGGTTGCCAGCTAGGTGTGTATGGCTCTGGACAGAGCAGTTCTTTGTATATTGTTTCCACCCTGCCACCTTGTCTAATTCTCTCAAACTTTACCTTGTACAGTGGCACTGAACTATCAGTCTGAAGGCCGAATGATGCAGTTAAATCGAGCCAAATTCAAGACAAATGGCAATTGTGGCTACGTCCTCAAACCCCAGCAGATGTGCAAAGGTGTGCATTAATCTCACAGGCAGATCTCTGAATGCAGGTGACCTGTTAAAAAAGCTGTTTAGAAAGTGTGATACCCCAGTGCTTTGAAACATTATATATTTTTTAAATGTTATTTTTTTTAAAAGGTAGGTTAAGGTGTTTGAATGGAAATGAGAACCCTGTCAGAACTATTTACTATTTGAGTAACAAGATGTTTAGAATGTTGCATATCAAGAGGTACATGAACAGCAATGGATTGTCATCTGAGATCCTGTGTCCCAGCAGGATTTTCAGAGCGCATTACTTACATATAAACTGGACTATCTTCAAAGATCTGTGCCCTTTCTTTCAGAAATTATCTTAGGGAGTGGGCGTCTGAGACCTGCTGACAAAATTAATTTCTACCTGAAACAAATCTTATCAAGCTCCTTTAGTTAGGGTAGTGCGATTGTCAAACAGCATTAACAGAAAAAGAGAAAGGATACAATAGTGTTAGATCAAACAACACTTCTTTTTGGTTCCACTCATCAAAAAAAAAATTTTTTTTTTAATTTCCAAAACAGATTGGTAACAATTCCGGTAAAGGAAAGTGTTTTATGCTTTGGGTGTATTCTTGCTCCGCTGGTTGTTACAGTCATTCTACACCTGAGATAGGTTAGGTTCGACAATTTATTTGAATCTAACATAACGGCTCTTCTTTTTACACTGTTTGTATCCAAATAAAGTGCACCTCTTCTCCCATGTCACAGCTGATCACTGCATTGCAGACACTTGCTTTAAATTGGCCCATTCCCCCAGCCTTTGGGAGCACAGATTCCAGTGAAAACCACAGCTATGGCAATGCCAGTTGGTGACACCTCTAGGCAGAAGCCACACAGATGGTGATGTGCTTCTTTGTTCTAAGAAGAACTGTAGTAATTCAGCACGTGTTTCTTTGTTTCGCTAAGTGTAAGGGATGTGTGTGTGTGAGTTTGTGTGTGTGCTTGTGTGCATACGCTTTCTTCCCGTGTTACCAACCTCTGCTTTGTTTGGCCTAGGTACTTTCAACCCTTTCTCTGGTGATCCACTTCCTGCCAACCTCAAAAAGCAGCTCATCCTGAAAGTGATCAGTGGACAGCAACTCCCCAAACCTCCAGATTCCATGTTTGGAGACCGAGGCGAGGTAAGCTATATGGGACTGTGTGTCTAGGGAATTAGTCATGTGAGTATTTTATTGTGTTTACTTTTTCCCTGACCCTCTTCAGGGCGGTGTGTGTCTGTGTATTCAGATGTGAGCACCCATCTCGGCTCATCAGACATTAACCGATTATGGGTGAATCCTGCACAGTTCCCGCTGGACTTCAGTGCATTGTGTGTTTCAGAGACAGGAGTGCACATGATTTAATTTAAATTTCAAGGCTGATGCCGGCAATGGAAAAATTAGGGTGCAAAGATCAATTTTATTATTAATAAAAACATTGCCTAAGAGTCTGTCCTAATCTCCCATCCACATTCCTCATCCCTACTACACAACAGCCACCTGCCGATTGCCACCGTCTTCTGCTGCACCTCTGCATTTAAATGTCTCCCTCTGTGACCACAGCCTCCTTTCTTCCCAGAGCTTTTCTTCTATTATTCTATCACCCCTATCTTCTTGGCCTCCGTTTTTTGCTGTTTTGTTCATTTATTTATTTTTGGAGTGAGTGTCTTGCTGTTGCTCAGGCTAGAATGTAGTGGCATGTTCCTAGCTGCCTGCAACCTCAAACTCCGGAGCTCAAGCGGTCCTCCTGCCTCTGCCTCTCCAAGCGCTGGGATTACAGGTGGGAGCCACCCCGCACAGCCTCAGCCTTGGTAACCTGCCTCCTCTCCTGAGCTCATGTCCCTCCTCTCAGGGCTCGTCCTTCACTCTAGTGCCCTTTTCACCACTCGCACCTGTTAAACCATTACTTCTGGACCTTGACGGAGGAGACGGCAGAGCTCTGTGAGAGGCCACCCCCACAAACCCTTCAGCTGAACTATCAGCCCACCCGTGGCTCTGTGCTGCCATTCTGGCCTCGCCTTAGCTCCTGGTTCCATTTTCCGCAGTTCCCAACCTTCTCTCTGTCCCCATCATCTTCAACAGAGGGCATCGTGTCCCACTTCTCAGACAGAAGAGCCTCAGATGGGACCGGTCGACTTTGTGTCTTGCTGGCTCTGCTCTGGCACCCCGGCGAGCTGCTCTGCCTGCCGATCTTCCGTCCCGCATCCTACTCTCTGAGCTGCAGGAGCAACTCACTGGTGACACCAGAAATTTAGGCTCCTGTCTTGTACTTTCCTTTCTTCTTTTCTTTTTTGTCTGCAGAAAGGAAGACTCACTTCCTATATATTCTCCCAAACTTTTATTTTAAAATGTTTTAAACTTTAGGTCGGGAGGTGTGGCTCACACCTGTAATCCTAGCATCTCTCTGGGAGGTTGAGACGGGAAAATCATTTGAGTCCAAGAGTTCAAGACCAGCCTGAGCAGGAGTGAGACTCCTGTCTACACAAAAAATAGAAAAATTAGTCTGGCATGGTGGCAGGTACTCGGGAGGCTGAGGCAGGAGAATCACTTGAGCCCAGGAGTTCGAGGTTGCTGTGAGCTATGATGACACCACTGCTCTTTAGCCTGGTCAACAGAACAAGACTCTGTCTCAAAAAAAAATAAAAATGTTTTAAACTTCAGAAAAGTCGCAATAGTAGTAAAATAAATTACCCAGAAAAAGCGTTCTGTTATTGAATTTTGTTACACTTGCCTTACCTCTCTTTCTTTTCTTTTTTTTAAAATTAATTTATTGTTTGTTTATTTATTTACTTATTTATTTGAGACAAAGTCTCAAGCTGTCACCCTGGGGTAGAATGCCGTGGCGTCACAAGTCACAGCAACCTCAAACTCTTGGGCTTAAGCAATTCTCTTGTCTCAGCCTCCTGAGCAGCTGGGACTACAGGCGCCCACCACAACGCCAGGCTATTTTGTGGTTGTGGTTGTGGTTGTCATTGTTTTCTTAACTGACCCAGGCTGGGTTCGAACCCACCAGCCCCAGTGTATGTGGCTGGCACCCTACCCACTGAGCCTCCTTTACCTCTTTTTCTTCTGTATGCTTGAGTATACATGTGGGCATACATATTTGCCTGTCTTTGGAGAGTCCTTTGAGAGCAAATTGTTGACTTCATGATGCTTAATCTCTAAATGCCCCTTCATTTTTATAGTAAGAAGGTGGACATTTTCCTGTACAACCACAATGCAGTCATTACTCTTGTGAAATTTAACATTGGCACCGCAATATTACCTAATCTAAAAAGATCACATGTTGTTTTTAGTTATCATTTCCGCAGTGGCTGCTCCCAACCACTTGGTCTTTGGTCTTTTAAGATCTAGAATAATTCTTCTGCCTTTTTGCTTTGTTTTCATGACATTGGCCTTTTTAAGAGTCCAAGGTGGTTGTTTTCAGAGTGTCCTTCAATGTGGGTTTACCTGGTTCTTCATGATTAGAGTCAGAATAATCTATTGGCAGAAACATACATGGCAAACGCATCCTTCCCAGTGTATCACACGAGGAGCAACATGATGCCAATTTATCCCATAGCTGAGAAGGTTACTTAGGTAAGAGGTGTCTCCCAGAGGCTTTTCATAGTAAATGATTATCTTTGTAATTAATACATAGCCTGCGGGATTAAGTTTTTTCATGCATAATAAATGTCTTTCTTTTTTAATAAAAAAACCCCAGCCTTCTTATTATGGCTTATGAGGGTCTATCAGAAGATTTTTACCTTTTATTGAGCCAAGCAACCCTTTGGTATCTGGTTACCCCTGTGAACCCCTTCTCAGAATGTTTTTAAATACATAAAATTAAAAACAGATAGGGTTACACAGGAAACAATTACATTGGAATCACTTATCAAACTATTTTAAAAAAATAAATTATGATAGACAAAAATGTGTGAGCCTTTACCAATACAATAAATACCAGGGTCTAGGGGTCGTTCTGATAACTTTTGGGATTTTGAAGCTGTGATGAGTATAAATGAAGCGTTGATATTTCTGCAGTAACTACAGTGTGACATGGAAACATCTGTGATTTCTATTGATTGCAGAGTTACAGTTCTGATATTACCAAGTTGTACTTTAGCTAGAGGCTATTAAAAAATTAAGATATAGTGTTTTTTTATCTATTACAACTCTCTAGACCCCCTGAATGCTCAGCCCCTGATTCCTCACATTATTCATATCTCTAAAAATGGAATAGCGATTTTTCTTCTCCCACTCAGAAAACCACTTGCCATCACTTAATTTTCTCTCTCACTTTTTGTTTTCCAAACCTAATGACTTACCATCTCCTGAGAATTCTACTTTTCCGAATCACTCCCCAGTCAGCTGCCACTATCTAATTCCACTCCTTTGCCATCTTACCAAGGCAGACTCTGTTATCTCAGGTTTCAGATGAAACTGAAGCACAGTTGCACAATATGGCCAAGGTCGGCACAGGAGCCAGATTTTAAAACAGGAGGTCACTCTCCCAGCCTTTGGCCTTGAATTCCTTGAGAAAAGATATTGTATCCATTAGGATACAAAACCAAATCCCCAAATCCAAAAGTCCTGGTCCAGGTTTTTTTTTTTTTTTTCTGTGAGACAGAGCCTCAAGCTGTCACCCTGGATAGAGTGCCGTAACATCACAGCTCACAGCAACCTCCAATCCTGGGCTCAAGCGAGTCTCCTGCCTCTGCCTCCCAAGTAGCTGGGACTACAGGCGCCCACCACAACGCCCGGCCATTTTTTGGTTGCAGCTGTCATTGTTGTTTGGTAGGCCCAGGCTGGATTCGAACCCCCCAGCTCAGGTGTACGTGGCTGGCGCCTTAGCCCGTTGAACCACAGGTGCTGAGCCAGCCCTGGTCCAGTTTTATCACAGAGTTCTATTCAAAGGAAAAAAATTCTAGCACAGAATAATTAAAAGGAAATGAATGAACTTTAACTACAGTTATTTGCTAAATAAATAACATGGACTTCCATCTAATCATTATAACATGTTTTTCCATCATACTTCTCTAGTTCTTACCCCTTCCTACTACCCCCCAAACTCTACATATGTTCTTCATTTTCTAAGCTCCTGAAAATATATTTTCTCAGCCTTCAGAACTCTGTCCCCTTTAGACTTTCTTAGATTACTTCTTTCTGGGTTCTTTCGGTTATTCCTTCATTCGTTGTCACCCAGAACTTGTTCCACAAAAGAAATCTTGCAGATGACTGACAAATCATAGTCCCTCCCCCTGGAGGAGGGGGATGGGGGCAGGGGAAGGCTCACACTCATACTTTTTCTTTTGATTTACTTTTTAACGTTTTGCCCTTTGATACTGTTTAATATACATTATGATACATAATCGGCTAAACTGCATTAAAGAGCACAAATTGAACATGGATAGCTCAATTAATTATTATGCCCCCAGAACAAGACACAGCATAACCGGAATCCCTGGAAGGTTCCTGTCCACCCCCCCAGTCAATAGCTACACCTCCTACAATGGAAAATACTAGTCCCGGGCGGCTCCTGTGGCTCAGCGAGCAGGGCGCCGGCCCCATATACCGAAGGTGGTGGGTTCAAGCCCGGCCTCGGCCGAACTGCAAAACAAAAAAATAGCTGGGCGCTGTGGCGGGCGCCTGTAGTCCCAGCTACTAGGGAGGCTGAGGCAAGAGAATCGCTTAAGCCCAAGAGCT
>CAUYON010156791.1:0-10504 GCA_963573935.1 Arctocebus calabarensis
TCCCAGCTACTAGGGAGGCTGAGGCAAGAGAATCGCTTAAGCCCAAGAGCTGGAGGTTGCTGTGAGCAGTGTGATGCCACGGCACTCTACCTAGGGCGATAAAGTGAGACTCTGTCTCTACAAAAAAAAAAAAAAAAAGTATAAGAGTTTGAGGTTGTTGTGAGCTGTGACAACATGGCACTCTACGGAGGTCAACAGAATGAGACTCTGTCTCAAAAAAATAAAATAAAATAAAATAAAAGATGAGGCTGGTAAACATTTGTATCTTTCTTGAATTAGTCCTTGTGGTAAAAGGTTTGCTAATGAAGAACCTGTACATTCCCCAGAGGCAGGCCAAGTTTTATAGTTTGTAATACCAGGATCTTTAAGGCAAGTCTATCTTTTTGTGTGTGTGTTTAAGAGACAGGGTCTCACTCTTTTACCCAGGCTGGAGTGCCATGATGCATTCATGGCTTGCAACAGCCTCAAACTCCAGGGCTCAAGCGAGCATCCAAAGTAGCTAATTAAAAAGAACATTTTTTTTTTAGTTTTTAGAGATAGAGTCTCTATGGTCTATGTTGCTCAGTCTGGTCTCAAATTCCTGGCCTGGGATTATATACAAGAGCCATCACACCAGTCTCGGAGCCAGTAACTCAAGTGGCTAAGGCGCCATCCACATACAGAGTTGGAGGCCTGCCAAATGATGACAACTACAACCAAAAAATAGCTGGTCGTTGTGGCGGGAGTCTGTAGTCCCAACTACTCAGGAGGCTGAGGCAAGAGACTCGCTTGAGCCCAGGAGTTGGAGGTTGCTGTGAGCTGTGATGCTACAGCACTCTACCCAGGGCAACAGCTTGAGGCTCTGTCTCAAAAAAAAAAAAAGAGCCATCATGCGTGGCCTCAAAGCCAGTCTAACCCAAGTTTTTTTTTTTTTTTTAGACAGAGTCTCACTATGTCCCCCTCAGTAGAGTGCTGTGGCATCACAGCTCACAGCAACCTCAAACTCTTGGCTTTAAGCAATTCTCTTGTCTCAGCCTCCCAAATAGTTGGGACTACAGGTGCCTGCTACAATGCCTGGCTTTTTTTTTTTTTTTTTTTAATGTTATAATTGTCATTGTTGTTTATCAGGCCCGGGCCCGGTTCGAACCCACCAGCCCTGATGCATGTGGTCAGCACCCTAGCTGCTGAGCTACAGGCATGGAGCCTAACCCAAGTCTTGAGGACTAGTCCTGCCGAACATCTGCTTTGACAAATATATTTTCCAATTCCAGGCCAAATATGCAAAATACCTTGCAGATTTAAGTTACCTTACATAGGAAGTGTATGTGACTATATTTGTACATTACAAAACGCAACGAAGTGTCCTAAATCCTTAAAGTATTTTTTTTTTTTTTGCAATTTTTGGCCGGGGTCAGGTTTGAACACACCACCTCCAGTATGTGGGGCTGGCAGCCTACTGCTTTGAGCCACAAGTGCCACCTTTTTTTTTTTTTTTTTTCTTAGACAGTTTCACTTGTTACCCTTGGTAGACCGCTGTGGCATCACAGCTCATAGCAACATCAACATCATGGGCTCAAGCAATTCTCTTCTCTCAGTTTCCCAAGTAGCTGGGATTACAGGCACCTGCCACAACACCTGGGAATTTTTTTTAGAGACAGAGTCTCACTTTATCGCCCTCGGTATGAGTGCTGTGGTATCACACAGCTCACAGCAACCTCTAACTCCTGGGCTTAGGTGATTCTCTTGCCTCAGCCTCCTGAGTAGCTGGGACCACAGGCGCCTGCCACAATGCCAGGCTATTGTTTTGCAGTTCAGCTGGGACCGGGTTTGAACCCACCACCCGTGGTATATGGGGCCAGCACCCTACTCGCTGAGCCACAGGTGCCACCCTAATGCCTGGGAATTTTTAGAGACGGGGTGTCACTCTTGCTCAGGTTGGTCTTGAACCTGTAAGCTCAGGCAATCCACCCCCATCAGCCTCCCACAGTGCCAGGAGTCACTGTGCCTGGCCCCCAGCTTTGTTTTTTTTTTTTTTTTTTTGTGGCGGAGTGTGAGTCTGTCGCCCTGCCTCGAATGTGGTGGTGTCATAGCTTACAGTAACCTCTAAGTCCTGAGTTAAAACAATCCTCCTGCCTCAGCCTCCTGGGTACCTGGGACTATGGATGCCTGCCACAACACCCAGCTAATTTTTCTATTTTCAGTAGAGATGGGGTTTCATCCTTGCTCAGGCTGATCACAAACTCAATCAGCTGAAGTGATTCACCTACCTCGGTCTCCCAGACTGTTGGGATTATAGGCATGAGCCACTGTGCCTGGGCCAGAAATACATACTTTTAAGATTCATTCTGCCAATTTTGAGCTGGTCTGCAGTACCAGGTATGATCTAGTTTCTGGGAATACAGGACAGACTCATGAAAAATCACACTTTAGGATGGTGTCTGTGGCTCATTGAGTAGGGTGCCGGCCCCATATACCGAAGGTGGTGGGTTCAAACCCAGCCTTGGGTTTTCTGCAAGACAGAAAACTAGCTGGGCATTGTGGCGGGCGCCTGTAGTCCCAGCTACTCAAGAGGCTGAGGCAAGAGAATGGCCTACGCCCAGGGGTTGGAGGTTGCTGTGAGCTGTGATACCACAGCACTCTACTGAGGGCGATAAAGTGCGACTCTGTCTGTACAAAAAAAAAAAACCCCAGAAAAATCACACTTCAGCAAGAGCAACAGAAAACCTGAGCAAACAAGTGAGTAAGAGGAAGGAAGCAGAAAACGCATGTAGAGGTAGGATGTTGAAGAAAGACCTCCCTGAGATGGAAACAGCACTGAGAAGGAGCCCCTTGGGGGGCTGGAGATAGAACAGCCTGAACAAAGGACCAGAGGTGGGGTTGGCAGGTCTGCCTTGTAGGGGGAAAAAGCTTTCTCTCTACCCTCAGAAGAGTGGATAATTGAGTCTAAGAAACAAATGTACATTAGATTAACAGGAGAAAAAAAAATTTTTTTTTCTGTAGAGACAGTCTCACTTTATCACCCTCAGTAGAGTGCTGTGGTATCACAGCTCACAGCAAACTCCAACTCCTGGGCTTAGGCGATTCTCTTGCCTAAGCCTCCCGAGTAGCTGGGACCACAGGCATCTGCCACAACGCCCGGCTATTATTTTGTTGCAGTTTGGCCAGGGCCGGGTTTGAACCACCACCTTCAGTATATGGGGCCGGTGCCCTACTCACTGAGCCACAGGCGCTGCCCTATTTACTTCTTCTTCTTCTTCTTTTTTTTTTTTTTTTGATTGACATAATTTAAATGTGCTGCAGAAGTTTAACTATAGGTTCAAGTGTGCTGTGAGATTTAAAAAAAGGTGAAAACCACTGCAGTATGGGCAACAATCAGTGAAGGCTGCCAGAGAGATCTTCATGCAAGATGTAAAAATTAAATAGTTGGTGACTACTCAAAGTTTCTGTCTAATTCTCAGATAATATGAAATTGATGTAATGCCAGTGACACTCTCAAACCCTCAGATATTAAGCCCTGTAGTGTCTGAATGTCCCTAGGAACTTGGTTGCTGGAAACTTGATTAATCTAAATACCAATTCTCTTATGCTCCTGAGGGTCTTAATTAAGCTGTGAGCCATGCCAAATAAAGGCATAAAGAGAGCAAAGCATGTGTGTGTGTTATATGTGAGATTTTGTTTGTTTGGTGAGATATATATTCGTTTGTTTGTTGTGTTTTTTTGTTTTTAATAGAGACAGAGTCTCGCTATTGCTCAGGCTGGTCTCCAACTCCTGAGCTCAGGCAAGCCACCCACCTCAGCCTCACAAAGTGCTGGAATTACAGGTGTGAGATCTCTTTTTCTGAAATTCTACCTGCATCCAATTTTTTAAGATGCCATGGTCTCATAGATTTTCATCATTATTAAAGATTTTCTATAGCACAGGACTGATACCTTCGATCTATATAGCACATGACTTAACATGAAGTTTTAGTGTGCTTAGATAGTCCGAAACATACACTATCCTGTGTCAACATATTGTATTACCTTTGAAGCAAAGAGAGTTTAATCTAAATATTACAAAACAGATAACTTCTAACCAGAGGTGGAGGGAAAAATCATCTTTTCCTTTTCTGAAAACAGAAAGCATGTATGATTTCTTGAAGGGGTTAACACCTATGAAGGGTTTCCATAGGTGTCAGGTTCCCCCAAAACATGCTGTCCAATGTGCTTCTGGGGGAACCTAACTGGCAAACTTTCCTGAGTAAGTTTTTGAATGAGCCATGCCAGTGATTTTCAACCAATGTACCCTGACAGGATCTTAGGTGTGTACAAAACTTTTTAAAGATCATTCATTCCATTATTTTCAAAAGAAGTTCAAAGCACCGTAAGTATATTCTTTTCTTTGTTTATAATCAACATCATTTAAGTGTGCCACAGAAGTTTAACTATAGGTTCAAGAGTGTCGTGAGATTTGAAAAGGCTGAAAACACTGAACTAAGCCCTTGGCTTCCTCGCATGAGGATGAATAACCGTAGAGAATGTGCTTCCGGAGACAACTGCCTCCCATCCAGTAGTTACTGCGCGGCGCTGGGAAGAGCAGAGACCACTGAGCTGGGACAGGAGGGCCTTGTGGGTGGTGCTGTACCAAGGTTTCCCCCAGGTGGCTCATTTAATCCTGGCAGCCCTCCGTAAATAGATGCTGTTATTAATCCCTCAGTTGATAAGTAAAGGGAGTGACTCAAGTATGTACTTCAATGTCATCCCCCTCACGGCCACCTCATAACCACTGTTGTATTCCATTCCTCTAATTCACCTGGGCAGTATTTGTCAACCTTCTTTATCTCGTGGCACACTTGAACCTACAGTTAAACTGCTGCAGCACACGTAGATGATGTTGATCAAAGCCAGAGTACAGGCTGCCCTCGTCCTTTATTCTGGGCGCCGCGCCTTCTCTCACTTTCTCTCTCCCTCCCTCATCTCCTCGCTCGCTCCCTGCTCTCTCTCTGCTCTCTCTTTCTCATCTCTTCCCCTCATTCTCTTCCCTCCAAACAAAAAAAGAAGAAAAAGTAAAAAATACATATTTTTTTCACTATGATTTGAACTTCTTTCTAAAATAATTTAAAGAATGATCTCTCAAACCTTTCGGGGCACACCTTGTACCAGTCCACTCACTGCACACAGTGTGTAGAGTCTCAGCACACTTCCTAGCGTCATTAGTCATCACGGTAATGACGCGATTTGGAAGCTCTTTTAGACAATACCAGCTGCCATTCCTTGAGCCCCAACCACCTGCCTGCTCTGTCCTGAGTGACAAGTCCCCTGTAGCTTCAACTTACTGCAACATCAGTCCTGTGGCTCAGGACAGATTTGGTTATTCCCATTTTACTGATTAAAAAGAGAGAACCCCAAGGATCATGTGCTTACCCAAAGTTAGAGTTTGCAGGGAGCAGAATGTTCTCTAATCTGGCATTTCTGTCTGCAAAACAAAGTTATCTCCAAGTTAAGCTATTTAGATTTATTGAACTGAGCTTAATCTGTGAACTATGAGCTGTATTTAACCTAAAGTGGGTTATTGACAAAGTTATAATGTTTAGGATGCATCATTTTTGCCTTGTGCCTTCTTAGACTCTCTCCAACATTCGGGAAATGGGGAAAACACCACCCAACCCCTCTGTGCATTCCCATGGCCATTGCTGGGACCTTGCGCCTCCCGTTCGAACCCCGCCCACTGGAGCAGAATCATTGTCTGCGTGCCTTGCAGGGGCCCCTGAGGATGCATGAGCGTGTCTACTCCACCAGCTTCGCTTTCAGCCCAAACGCTGTGAATGTGCAACACCGTATATTGGATCCCACTTTTAGGGCATTGATGCAAATTTGTAGAAACCCAGTTCACAATGTGAAATAATATGATGATTATCATGGGCTCTTTGAAGATAAAGTCAGTTTCAGAAAGACCACCACAGCCTTTTACCCTGAATAATCCCTTCCATTCCACAAGCAGAACTCATTCTGGGCAGGGCTCAGTGAGAGGTTTTCTCCCATGTCGTATTTTTTGATGGTTGTACAATTACCTGAATCTGTCACCTTGGGAAATACCGGGGTTATAAATTTCTCCAAACCAAAAAGGACCCCTGAAGAATTTCACTACAACTAAAGTGCACAGTGACGGCTTCTGGTAACAGGAACAAGTGGACAGAGAGTAACGGCTTTGGCTCCGCGGCGGGGAGCTGGGCTGTCTGTCTCCATTACCTGCCCCTTGACAGCTGTTCCCAGCTCACCCTCTGGGAAGGGCTCAGATGCACAAGACAGAGCGCCCCATCAGAGGTCTGCTGCAGCTGACACCGCCTCTCCACCCCGCTCCCCTCAAGAGTGCCTCATTTTCACTTTATTACTTTTTTCCCCTGCAAGGGCAGATTGAAGTCCAGGAAGAAAATGCCATTCTAAATGGAGGTTCTTGATTATAGGCCAAAATTTTGGCCCTGTCTCACCTGCCCACTCCCTTCCCTCCCATCCTTCCCCTTCCCGGCCTTATCCTCTTCTGCAGTTGCAGAGCCCCAGCCACTGTTGGGCTCAGTGGCTACTGGAGGCTGGGTGGCCTCACACAATCACTCCTCATGACCAGGCGCCAACTCTGGGGTGGGCTGCCCCACTGTGCTCTTACCGTATTCCCAACATGACATCGGCAGCCTGCTGAAGGCTACGACTCGGAAGAGCCGCAGACAGTTTACTTTGCTTCTCTTCCTTGTGACTGTCAGCTGTGCTTCTCCAACACTCCCTTCCAGGACATGCTGCTGAGGTGAAAACTGCAGCCACATGGCCTTCTCAGGGCAAGGAAGAGGGAGGAAACCACCAACAGGACCCTGATTTCCAAAACTCTAACAAAATAATAAAAAGCAGGGGATGCTTCAGAAAAGAAATGACAGATCTCCCTGAAATAACCCCTAAGAGCCCACCCAGTGGCTATTTTAAAGTAACAGTTGGGCAACCTCTATGGAAGGAAGTATGAAGAATCCTCAAAGAACTAAAAGTCAACCTTCCATTTGATGCAACAATCCCATTATGAGAAGTCACCTCAGAAGAAAACAAACAAAAAAAAAAAACCCATGTTACCACAAGGACATTTGCACTAGAATGTTTATTGCAGCTCAATTCACTATCGCCAAGATGTGGAAGCAACCCAAGTGCCCATCAGTCCAGGAATGGATTAACAGACTGTGGTCTATGTACACCAAGGATACTATTCAGCCATAAGAACAGACGAAGACTTTACATCTTTTGTATTAACCTGAATGTACTTAAACCACATTCTTCTTAGGAAAGTATCTCAAGAATGGAAAAGCAAATGTCCAATGTACTCAGTACTAATATGAAACCAATATATAAACAACTACAGGACCACACTAAAGAAAAACACAATATAGTCTAGTGAGAGGGGAGGGAGAGGAGGGGGAGAGGAGGGAGGGTGGCTAACAGGATTTCACCTGATGTGCACAGTGTGAGGGTGTTCAGCACGCCCCCTGGTGGGCGGGATCTCATTTGATGTGCACAGTGTGAGGGTGGTCAGCACGCCCCCTGGTGGGGAGATCTCACCTGATGTGTGCAGCGTGAGGGTGCTCTGCACGCCCCCTGGTGGGGAGAGCTCACCTGATGTGCACAGTGTGAGGGTGCTCAGCACGCCCTCTGGGTGAAGGGCTCAACTACAATTTGAACTTTACCTTAGAAACACAAACAATGTAGCCTAAACATTTGTACCCTCATATCAATCTGAAAAAATAAAAATAATAAGTTGAAAAAATATTTGGCAGAGATATGCATATAGGGTGGAAAAGAGATGGTTTAAGTCTCCAAAAAGAGGTCTTGGTTCGTACAGGGCATACTGAGCCCTGGTATGACAGACACACTTTCTGTCAGTAAGAGTCACCGTTCCCCAGCAGGAACTCCAAGAAAGCCAACAACTCAGCTGAGAATTGCAATATCTGATCCTTAGAGTCTCAGGACCATATTTATTGACCAATATTATCTGTCTCAATCCTCACAGCCACCTTATCAGATTGTGTGGCCACTGCTAGTGTCTCCATTTCACAGAGGAAAAATGCTGATGGGCAGTTACAGTCGAAGATGATGCAGCTGGAGTCCAGGTGCTGATCTCTTTCTTCCAGAGTGGACATATGTTCTTCACTATGGATTTCAGTGACAAGTCAAATTCTATGTGGGTTTCAAGTTTAAAGTAATCTTTTCATATTCCCTCACTTTTTCTTAAGAATAAAGGGACATTAATTCATAATTGCTAAGTCATGGAAGAAGCCCAAGTGCCCATTGACCCACGAATAGATTAATAAATTGTGGTACCTGTATACCATGGAATACTATGCAGCCTTAAAGAAAGAAGGAACTGGAACATATTCTTCTTAGCAAAGTATCTCAAGAATAGAAGAAAAAGTATCCAATGTACTCAGCCCTACTATGAAGCTAATCTATAGCTTTCATATGAAGGCTAAAACCCAGTGATAGCACAAGAAATGGGGAAAGGGACAAGGGAGGGGAGGGGAGAGGGGAGGATGGGTGGAGGGAGGGTGATTGGTGGGATCACACTTATGGTGCATCTTAGAAGGGTACAAGTGAAAATTACTAAATGCAGAATATAAATGTCTTCATATAGTGATTAGAAGGCCATGAAGGCTATGTTAAATAGTTCAATAAAATATTTCAGATTGTATATGAAGTCAGCACATTGTGCCCCATGATTGCACCAATATACACAATTATAATGTAATGAAAATAAAAATAAGAATAAGAATAATAAAAGGAAGCTCCAGGGAGGAGCTTCTGGGATTCCAGAAATGATCCAGATCTTTCTTGATCTGAGTGCTGGATACATGGATATGTTCACTTTGTGAAAATTCATCAGACTGTACAATTATGAGTTATGTAATGTACTTTATGTAGGTTTTATTTCAATAAAATGATTTAAAAATTAAAAAAAGAATAAAGAGACATTCATAAATCAATTTTCAAACTTATAAGACACTGAGGGTCCTTAAACTTCCAGGAATTGGCGTGGGTGCACAGCTTCCCAGGAGTTGGCCTGGGTGCACAGCTTCCCATGGGGAATGCTCAGCAGTGAGGTGTGCTGCAGTTTTTCTAGGATGTGTTCTCCAACTTAATTGTCAGACCTCAAAAGATGACAGCTCTGATGGCCATTCCAGAAAAAGAGTTCCAAAACTGATTTGAAAGGTGGACTAAGTGCTGGCTTCAGTGTGTAGCTTTCCAACGGGAGAACCCAGAATGTGACCATAGTGATATTCAAAGATGACATATACAGCACTTCCTCTAGGATAAGTTCACGAACTTAATTGTCTACCCATATATTTAGGTCATACTCCCTTACTCAAATATTCTACATGCATTCCCCCCACCCCAGAGTGCTTCTCTTCTAATGTCTTTCGTAAGCCCAGAGGATGAGTCCTCCCCCTGGGGATGCCTCTCCACCTACCTCAGCCCACATCCTCCCTGAACTCCTGCCGAGTACTCACTGGCACACCCCATGGGCCTTTAGAATGTCTAAGTTCCCTGCAAGTATTTAAGTTTATGGTCTTTAGACACAGAAAATATCTTCTATATGTATACGGAAGATAATTTATAAATAGTGCAAAGTAAAACATAATAAGATCTTCGTTAAGTGAATATAACCCCAATTATAAAGGGTAGTAAGGTCCAAACAATAACAGTAGACATTCCTCTCCGAGGGCTGTGGTCTCTGAAAGGAGACTATTCTTTGCTTCCTCAGTTGCATTGTTATCTTCCTTTCTAATCAATGTCTTTTGCTCCTTCCTGCTGATTTTTGAATAAATGATTCCAAAGTCTCCTTCTTCTAAAAAACTTGATGAATTCTACGCTCATCTTTGTGGGAGGAGCAGCTGGACCAACTCATGTCTGAAATCAGGTTCAGCACAAGTCAAATCAAAATTTGACGAAGTGGATAACAAAAATGATTGGAAAGCACCTATAATCCCAGAACTCTGAGAGTTCAAGGTGGGTGGATCCCTTCAGCTCAGGAACACAAGACCAGTCTGAGCAAGAGCAAGACCCCATCTCTACTAAAAACAGAAAACTAGCCAGGCATGGTGGCACGCACCTGTGGCCCCGGGTCCCCCCTCCCAACTTGGGAGGCTGAGGCAGAAAGATGGATTGAGTCCAGGCTTTATTTGAGATTTATTTTATTTGTTTATCTCAAATATTTATTTGAGATTGCTGTGAGCTACAATGATGCCATGACACTCTACCCAGGGCAACTGAGTGAGACTATCTCAAAAAAAATAAATAAAATGTAATAAAAATATAAAAAATTGATGAGAAATGAGGAAACATTTTGTTAACGTGAACTTCCACAATGAACATGCTTCCTTACACACTTGCAAATTATTTTATAATATCACATTATGTGGGTTCTTATTTTCCAACCTTTTCACTTTTTCTTTTTTTTTTTTTTTTTTTGTAGAGACAGAGTCTCACTTTATCGCCCTGGATAGAGTGCCGTGGCGTCACA
>CAUYON010156792.1:0-10610 GCA_963573935.1 Arctocebus calabarensis
AAATAAAAAGGCTCAGTGCCTGTGGCTCAATGGGCTAAGGCACTAGCCATGTACACCTGGCGGATTCAAATCCAGCCCAGGGAAACAACAATGACGGTTACAACCAAAAAATGGCCGGGTGTTATGGCGGGCGCCTGTAGTACCAGCTACTTGGGAGGCGGAGACAAGAGACTCACTTGAGCCCAGGAATTGGAGGTTGCTGTGAGCTGTGATGCCACAGCACTCTATCCAGGGTGACAGCTTGAGGCTCTGTCTCAAAAAAAAGGGTGACACCTGTGGCTCAAGGAGTAGGGCACCTATACCTACACTGCCCCATATACCAGGGGTGGTGGGTTCAAGCCTGGCCCAAACCAAAAAAACTGAAAAAGAAAAAACAAAGTGGGTTGATGTTGGGTGACACCCGTGTCTCATCGAGTAGGGCGCTGACCCCATATACCGAAGGTGGCGGGTTCAAGCCTGGCCTCAGCTGAACTGCAAAACAGAAAAATAGCCAGGCGTTGTGGCAGGTACCTGTAGTCCCAGCTACTTGGGAGGCTGAGGCAAGAGAATTGCCTAAGCCCAGAAGTTGGAGGTTGCTGTGAGCTGTGTGATGCCACGCACTATACCAAGGGGCGAGAAAGTGAGACTCTGTCTCTACAAAAAATAAAAGAAAGAAAGAAAATGTACCTCTAAGGGCTGGGCCCAGTGGCTAACGCCTGTAATCCCAGCACTTGGGAAGCCGAGGCAGGTGGATTGCCTGAGCTCAGAGGTTCAAGACCAGTCTGAGCCAGAGCTGAGACCTCATCTCTAAAAATAGCTGGGCATTGTGGCAGATACCTGTAGTCCCAGCTACTTGGGAGGCTGAGACAAAAGGGTCACTTAAGCCCAGGGGTTTGAGCTTGCTGTGAGCGATGATGCTACAGCACTCTACCAAGGGTAACAAAATGAGACTCTGTTTCAAAAAAAAAAACACGAAAAGAAATGTATCTCTAAAGTTAGAGAGGAAAAGATGATTGTCTGAAGATTAAAGTCATCCTACACGCTCGGCACCTGTGGCTCAACAGGCTAAGGCACCAGCCACATACACCTGAGCTGGTGGGTTCGAATCCAGCCCGGCCCGCCAAACAACAACGATGGCTGCAACCAAAAAATGGCCGGGCGTTGTGGTGGGCGCCTGTAGTCCCAGCTACTTGGGAGGCAGAGGCAGGAGACTCGCTTGAGCCCAGGAATTGGAGGTTGCTGTGAGCTGTGATGCCATTGCACTCTATCCAGGGTGTCAGCTTGAGGCTCTGTCTCAAAAAAAATCATCCTACAGCTTATAAGCAAATAAAATCTCAGGGTAAAACTCTAAATAGGCTGGGGCTGGTTCATCTCCCCGTAAAAGGAGACAGATTTTGGCTCTGTGTAAGAAAGCATTGTCTAACAACTAGGGCTGTCCACAGATAGGTTTCCTTTTGGGTTAGTGAGTTCTCTTTTAAGCAGAGGTTAGGTAATAACTGGCAAAAGAAAGACCCATATTAAACTAGGAATTAGATGAGCTGAACCTAGGAGCGTGAAGTTCCTTGAATCAATGGATGGGACCATTAGCAGCAGTGGAAATGAGAAAGAACAATTGATCACACCTCCACAAACTGGTATAAACTGTTCCTAGCATCTGGTAGATACACTGAGGCCATAGTGGCCTTAATTGTGTTGGCTACAGCTTTAAAGAACTTGCAGGGAGCTTGAGACAAGCCTGAGCAAGAGGAAGACCCCCTCTCAAAACAATAGCCTGGCATTGTGGGAAGCGCCTGTAGTCCCAGCTACTTGGGAGGCAGAGGCAAGTGGATAACTTAAACCCAAGCCTTTGAGGTAAATGTAAGCTATGATGCCACGCACTCTACTGAGGGGGCCAAAGTAAGACTCTGTCTCAGAAAAAAGAAAAAAAAGGCTTGGCACCTGTATTCAGCGGCTAGGGCGCCAGACACATACACTGGAGCTGCCAGGTTTGAATCTAGCCCGGGTCTGCCAAACAACAGTGACACCTACAACCAAACCCGAGCGGGGCGTTGTGGTGGGCACCTATAGTCCCTGCTACTGGGGAGGCTGAGGCAAGAGAATTGCTAGCTCAAGAATTTGAGGTTGCTGTGAGCTGTGACGCCAGGGCTCTTTACCCAGAGTGACAAAAAAAGAGAAAGTCTCGGCTTGGCGCCTGTGGCTCAAGGGACTAAGGCGCCAGCCACATACAACTGAGCTGGGCCCAGCCTGGGCCCGCCAAACAACAATGACAGCTGCAACCAAAAAAAAAAATGGCCGGGCGTTGTGGCAGGCGCCTGTAGTCCCAGCTACTTGGGAGGCAGAGGCAAGAGACTCACTGAGCCCAGGAATTGGAGGTTGCTGTGAGCTGTGATGCCACAGCACTCTATCCAGGGTGACAGCTTGAGGCTCTGTCTCAAAAAACAAAAAAAAAGAAAAAGAAAAAAAGAGAAAGTCTCTGTCAAAAAAAAGAAAGAAACTGGTAGCTACGCATGGCGGCTCACGCCTAGTACTCCAGAAGGTCGAGGCAGGTGGACTGTCTGAGCCAGAGTGAGACCCCATCTCTAAAAATAGCCTGGTGTTGTGGTGGGTACCTGTAGTCCCAATTACTTGGGAGGCTGAGGCAACAGAGTCGCTTGAGCCCAAGAGTCTGAGGTTGCTGTGAGCTCAGTGCTGTGACTTTACGGCATTCTACTATGGACAAGAAAGTAAGACTTTTGTCTCCAAAAAGAAAAAAAAAAAGGAGCTTTCTTGGCCAAATCACTGCTATTCTTTTCTTCCTCTGTAACTAAAACAGTTACATGCTGGGCGGTGACTGTGGCTCATCCAGTAGGGCACCGGCCCCATATACCGAAGGTGGCGGGTTCAAACCCAGCCTCGGCGAACTGCAAAATGGAAAATAGCCGGGCGTTGTGACAGGCACCTATAGTCCCAGCTACTCGGGAGGCTGAGGCAAGAGAATCACCTAAGCCCAGGAGTTGGAGGTTGCTGTGAGCTGTGACACCACGGCACTCTACCCAGGGTGATAGAGACTCTGTCTCTACAAAAAAAAAAAACCCAAATCAGTTACATGCTAGTAAGAGGTTACATGACATACAGACTCAATAAGCGAGAAAGGAGGGCAGTACCTGTGGCTCAGTGAGTAGGGTGCCAGCCCTATATACTGAGGGTGGCAAGTTCGAACCCAGCCCCGGCCAAAGTGCAACCAAAAAAATAGCTGGGCGTTGCAGTGGGCGCCTGTAGTCCCAGCTACTTGGAAGGCTGAGGCAAGAGAATCACCTAGGCCCAATAGCTGGTGGTTGCTGTGAGCTGTGACACCAAAGCACTCTACAGAGGGTGATAAAATGAGACTGTCTCTAAAAAAAAAAAAAAAAAGAGGAAATTCAGGAAGTGTACTTGTATCTTTCCCTTTTTCTTTGTTCCTTCCTGCTTTTTTTTTCCTCAGTAACATGAAGAAGATAAATCTTTACTTTCTAGGCTGTATTGCCATGGTATTTTATAATTAGGACATTAAACTATATACAAATATGTGTGGATAAGATCTGTTTTTGACAATAGACAGGATAAAATACATAGTTATAAGCTTGGCGCCTATAGTTCAAGCGGCTAGGCACCAGTCACATACCCCAAAGCTGGAGGGTTCAAATCTAGCTCGGACTGCCAAACAACAACTAATACCAAAAAATAGCTAGGTGTTGGTGACACCTGTGGCTCAAAGGAGTAGGGCACCAGCCCCATATGCCAGAGGTGGTGGGTTCAAACTCAGCCCTGCCCAAAAACTGCAAAAAAAAAAATAGCCGATATTGTGGCGGGCACCTGTAGCCCCAGCTACTTGGGAAGCTGAGGCAAGACAATTGCTTAAGCCCAAGAGTTTGAGGTTTCTGTGAACTGTGACCCCATGGCACTCTACTCAGAGCGACAGCTTGAGACTCTGTCTTGGGGGGCGGGCGGAATATACATATATGTATAAATATATATATGTGTGTGTGTGTGTATATATATATATATATAGAGAGAGAGAGAGAGAGAAGAGAGAGATTTATTGGCATTCCTGTCCTTAGGTGCCAAGGAGAGAAGAGCTAGTACGAAAATCTCTACCTAGTCTGTCTCGTACAACCCAGGCTGGGCCAGATCCTTCTCCTGTTCCTGGAGCTCTTACTGTCCCCCATGCCTTATCAATACCCCAAACTCTCATTTATTTGCTATTTCCACTGTCAGTAACCACCTGTGTGACCTTAGGTGATTAACTTTCCAAGCACCCATCAATGCCACAGCACCACAGGACATCAACTATCCCCAGTAATCTGCCACCACCTGGCTTATTGTTTTTGGCCTTTTAGTTCTTTATCTTTAAAGACCTTGGTTCAGGCTCAAGCGGCTAAGGCACCAACCACATACACCTGAGCTGGCAGGTTTGAATCCAGCTCAGGCCTGCTAAACAACAATGATGTCTGCAACCAAAAAATAGCCAGGCTTTGTGGCGGGCACCTGTGGTCCCAGCTACTTGGGAGGCGAAGGCAGGAGAATCACTTGAGCCCAGGATTGGAGGTTGCTGTGAGCTGTGATGCCACCGGACTCTACCCAGGGTGACAGCTTGAGGCTCTGTCTCAAAAAAAAAAAAAAAGAGACCTCAGTTCATACTTATAGCATGTAGGCAAAAATTTCAATTTGTGAATATAGTATCTGTTGTTGAAACAATCAACAAAAGCTCTTTCTACTCTGTAGAAAGCAGACGTAACAAGGTAATAAAGCCAGACATTCAAAAAGATAAATAAAAAGGCAGTGCCTGTGGCTCAGTGAGTAGGGCACCAGCCCCATATACTGAGGATGGTGGGTTCGAAACTGGCCCCAGCCAAACTGCAACAAAATGTAGCCGGGCATTGTGGCGGGTGCCTCTAGTCCCAGCTACTCAGGAGACTGAGGCAAGAAAATCGTCTAAGCCCAGGAGGTGGAGGTTGAGCTGTGACACTACAGCACTCTACCGAGGGCGATAAAATGAGACTGACTGAAAAAAAAAAAAAAAAGTATGGCTCAGCGCCTGTGGCTCAAAATGCACCTGAGCTGGCGAGTTCGAATCCAGCCTGGACCCGCCAAACAACGACAGCTGCAACAAAAAAATGGCCGGGCGTTGTGGCGGGTGCCTGTAGACCCAGCTACTTGGGAGGCAGAGGCAGGAGACTTGCTTGAGCCCAGGAATTGGAGGTTGCTGTGAGCTGTGATGCCATGGCACTCTATCCAGGGTGACAGCTTGAGGCTCTGTCTCAAAAAAAGTCTCTAATTCTTGGTTAACTATCTTCAACAATATTTTAAACCAGTATAGCACAAATGGTGTTTGGAGTCACAAGTCAGGTTCAAATCCCCGTAAGTAAGCTCCATAATATTGAAGAAGTTAACTTTAATTAACTTTTGCATTTAATCTTAGCCAAAAGTCCACGAAGCAATAATTACTGATTATTGTCTCAAGTTTCCTTGCCTATGAAAAAAAAAGGGAGGGACACTAATACTTTATAAAGTTGTTGAAAGTTAAATTGCATATATGAAGCACCCAATACATCCCAGAACACAGGAGCTCAGCTACAATAAACCATAATTGTTTGAGATATCCTAATTTGTACCATTTTCCTAAGTAAAGGCTATATTGGCCTATGCCTACTTCACTTTTTCCTCATAAGCAATCTGACCCCTACTCCTACCTCCCAAATACAGTTGTCAGATTCCTACAAGAACTGAAGGAGAGGTATATGGCATGCAGGTTTTTAGAAGAAATCAGCCAACACCAGTTCAAAGAAGTATGTTCATTGCTAGTTTTATATTCCAGAATGCAGAGGGAGAAGCAATTATATCTCAGGAAAATTCTCAGTGTCCTTGGAGAGAGCTAATTGGTATGCTCTGCTGTATAAAGTCCTGCTTATCTTGGCTGAGCAAAGAAAAGGGTAGGAACCTTCGCTATGTTAACCAGAAAGATTGACGCTATGTCTCCAACCTTCTGTGCTGCCATTTAAGTCTGACAAGAGCAGGCCTAGCATCAGTCAGCTCATGCTCTCCTAGAAGTTAGTTTTTGGGTCCAAGTACAAAATCTTTGGGTGGCCCTCCACCACTGCTGGTCTGTCTATCTGCTGTTGGGGAGCCAGGGAGGGGCTGCACCCCTAGAAGGGGGCCAGCCTCTGGATCTGGCTTGCTGCGTTTGGCCAGGTCTTCGTTGTGAGCCTTGCGGATATGGCGGTAGAGGTCCCCTGATTGGGTGTAGCTGCGCAGGCAGTAGCGGCACTCGTAGGGTCGCTCACGTGTGTGCACTGTGGCATGTCGCCGTAGTGTGTAAGAGCATGAGAAGGTCTTCCCACATGTCTTGCAGGTGGGAACATCTTCAGTAAAGACCCCAAAGCTTCCTGGGGCTGTTTCATACTCAGAAGGCAGGTAAAGTGGCTCATGCACGGCTGGGGGTGCAGGCAGGGGTGAGGTCACCAGTCCTCGATGATACTGCCCTGGACCTGGTAGCAGATGATAGGGTAGATGAGGCTCTGGAGGCAGGAAGTGATCACTTGGCCCCACCTCCTCTAGTCCTGCTGCCCCTGGCTCCTCAAAAGCCTCTGCCTGGGTGGATTGTCCCCCATACATTGCTCTTCCAGGCGGGAACACTTCCTCAGGACCTTGAGAGTGTTCCTCTGACACATCAGTCTCCTCATCAGAAATCACAATAGCTTCTACTTTCACCTGGACCAGCTCAGCTTCAGCTGGGACTGGAGCCTGAGATGGAACTGGGACTGAGACTGGGGCTGGAGCTGGAGCTGGAGCTGGAGCTGGAGCAGGAGCTGAAGCTGGGGGATAGAAGCCTTGCAGTGGTCCTCCAGCATCCCTTGGTTCCATCACCCTCAGACCCTCAGGAGCCACATCAAGAGGAGTCAGGGGCTCCAATGAAACTGCTGGGAGACCAGAAGAAAAGTAGTTTGCAGGAATGGTCTCTGTGGAGCTACTGGGGCTGGCAAGAGAGACATCAGACATTGATGGGGGAGGTGCCCGAAGATGTGGCGAATCAACCTCCATGCCAGGCTGAGTAGTGTCAGCACCACCAGACACTGGTGGCTCATCTGGAGGACGGACAGTAGGTGAGGGAGCAGTCATGCCTTTCCATTCCCCTTTGCTCCAATGACCTGACGTCTCAACAGATGCTAGTGAAGGCTGGGGGCCACGAGAAGTGTTGGACAAAAACTCCAAACTGGGAACCTGTGAATTGGTTTCCTCCTCCTTCTTGGTACTGTCAGCCTCTGCCAGGGCCCGGGCTTGCAGCCGCCGCTTACACACCTTAACGATATCATTCATGTGCAAGTAGCTGGCAGCTGCCAGCACATCCTCCACAGGGGTATCCCCCCTAAGGGCCAGCTGGCCAGCATACATAAAGTCCAGAAGTAGCCCAAAGGCTGGGGCCGTGACAATCTCATTGTGAATACACACCAGATCCCTCTTGTCCAATTCCCGCTCCTTGTAGAAAAGCTGGAAGAATGGACTGCAGGAGGCCAGCACAGCCCGATGGGCCAAGAACTGTGTGCTACCCACCATCACGGTGCAGTCACAAAGGAAACCCTGGGACCGCTGCTCCCGGAGGCTCTGCAGCAGCTGCTGACTATGTTCTGGGAACTCCATAGCACCCCACGAAGGGAAGGGGGCCCAGAAAAGATCTCCACTAGTGGCTCCCTGGGAAGAAAGGACAGTTGGTTAGGGTAGGTTACCTCCCCAGCAACCTTACCTTCAACCCTTAACTATTGCTTGCCACCCCAAGACAATCGCCTAATTTACTGCCCTTTTTTCCTCTAGGTCACACCCAAAGATGTTCTATTAACCCCGCCCCCTGCCTAACCTTAGCAGCCTGCCCCGCCCCGGTTCAAAAAAAAAAAAGGCCTGCCCCCGGAAGTCCCGCCCCCGCAGCAGCCTCCGCTTCCTTGATGCCCTCCCGGTATCTTCCAGAGGCTCCACCAACTAGGAATCTCTTTAGTTTCCAGACCTTCCTGGGCGATGCCTCTATGCCCCACTCCGTGAACTCCCTCAGCCTCTCCCTCTCGCATTCCAGAGGCTAAAGACTCCCACGGTGGTAACTAGAAGAGAAAGCCGATCCTTCACCCACCACCGAGCAGCCACCAAGCGAACTCCGCCCTTTCCCACCTTCCCAGTTTTAATTGGCTCAAACTCGCCTTCCCCTGCCATGGATTGGTCCTCTGGTCACTAACCATCCGCGCTCTCCAAATGGGTGCTCGGGGCAGTCGCTCATGTAGCTGGGCACCGCATTGGCTGGTACTTCTATCCTAAACTTTTCCTACTCGCCCCGCCTTCTCAGCCTCCGAGCCCTCTGGACTGGCGGAGATCCTCCTACCTGAGCCCTCGTGTGGCTGTGGGGGCTGGGACCGCGGTGCTCTCTCCGCGGGGAGCGACGTGGCCAAGGGCACAGTGTTCTGCTGGAGCTGAGAGCACGTCACTCCCCATAGAAGGGTGGCTGGGGGCGGCGCCTGTGGCTCAGTGTGTAAGGCGCCAGCCCCACACCCGAGGATGGCGGGTTCAATCCCGGCCCTGGCCGAACTGCAACAAAAAAATAGCCAGGCGTTGTGGCAGGCGCCTGTAGTCCCATCTACTTGGGAGGCGGAGGCAGGATAATCACTTGAGTCCAGGAGTTGGAGGTTGCTGTGAGCTGTGATGCCACGGCATTGTACCCAGGATGCCAGCTTGAGCCCAAGAGTTTGAGGTTGCTCTGAGCTATGACGCAATCACACTCTACTGAGAGTAACAAAGTGATACTGTGTCTCAGAATTTAAAAAACATTTGTTTTCTTTTTTGGACACAAGAGTCTCAAACTGTTGTCCTGGGTAGAGTGTCTGGGTAGAGCTGTGCGGTCACTGCTTATAGCAACCTCCAAACTCCTGGGCTCAAGGGATTCTCTTGCTTCAGCCTCACAAGTAGTTGAGACTACAGGTGCCTGCCACAATACCTGGCTATTTTTCTGTTGCAGTTGTTATTGTTATTTGGCAGGCACGGGCTGGATTCGAACCTGCCAGCTCCTGTGTATGTGGCTGGCGCCCTAGGCACTTGAGCTACAGGTGTGGAGCCTACTTATTTGTTATAAAATGAAAATGATGGCTCGGCGCCTGTGGCTCAACGGGCTAAGGCGCCAGCCACATGCACCTGAGCTGGCGGTTCGAATCCAGCTTGGGCCGCCAAACAACAATGACGGCTGCAACCAAAAAAATGGCCAGGTGTTGTGTTGTGGCGGGCGCCTGTAGTCCCAGCTACTAGGGAGGCGGAGGCAGGAGACTCGCTTGAGCCCTGGAATTAGAGGTTGCTGTGAGCTGTGATGCCACAGCACTCTATCCAGGATGACAGTTTGAGGCTCTGTCTCAAAAAAAAAAAAAATAAAGATAAAGATAATATGATGAGAACATTAGCTTTTTTATTTATAGTTTTAGCAAAAGAACTATTTTAGTTCTTTAAAAAAGAATTTTCTTTTTTTTTTGTAGAGACAGCATCTCACCCTGTTGCCCTTGGTAGAGTGCCATGGTGTCACACAGCTCACAGCCACCTCCAGCTCTTGGGCCAAGCCAATTCTCCTGCCTCAGCCTCCCGAGTAGCTGGGACTACAGGCCCCCACCACTACGCCCAGCTATTTTTTTGCTGCAGTTTGGCCGGGGTGGGGTTTGAACCCACCACCCTTGGTATATGGAGCTGGCGACCTGCCGAATGTGCCACAGGAGCCGCCCTTTTTCTTTTCTTTCTTTCTTTTTTTTTTTTTTTTTTTTGAGACAGAGTCTCAAGCTATTGCCCTGGGTAGAGTGTGCTGTAGTGTCACAGCTCACAGCAACCTCCAGCTCTTGGGAAGAAACTCTAACTGCTGTTAGGGAAAAGGGACAAAGACTGGTTCTAAATGCTTCTTGCTGAGTCAAGCAATGACAGGAGGGGACAGTTAGGTTTTCTCTGGAGGGAGAGTGATCCAGGGGTCCACGATAGAATGAGGTTTTGGACTGGAACCATCTTTACTATGTGTGGCTTGATGACATTTCTGAAAGACACAAATCTGATTAGCACATTAAAGGCAAGGATAGAACAATGAGAGGAGGGGATTAATTACAGTGTCAGGTTAGAAGAACAAAGTCAGTGATTTTTTTTTTTTTTGGTACAGGCAACATTTTACTTGATCGCCCTCGGTAGAGTGCCGTCGCGTCACACAGCTCACAGCAACCTCCAACTCCTGTGCTTAGGCGATTCTCTTGCCTCAGCCTCCCGAGTAGCTGGGACTACAGGCGCCTGCCACAACGCCGGGCCATTTTTGTTGTTGTTGCAGTTCGGCTGGGGCCTGGTTTGAACCCACCACCCTCGGTATATGGGGCTGGTGCCCTACTGACTGAGCCACAGGTGCCACCCCAAAGTCAGTGATTTTAAAAGAAAACTATGGGGCGGCTCCTGTGGCTCAGCGAGCAGGGCGCCGGCCCCATATACCAAAGGTGGCGGGTTCAAGCCCGGCCTCGGCCGAACAGCAAAAACAAAAAAATAGCCGGGCGCTGTGGCGGGCGCCTGTAGTCCCAGCTACTAGGGAGGCTGAGGCAAGAGAATCGCTTAAGCCCAAGAGCTGGAGGTTGCTG
>CAUYON010156793.1:0-38449 GCA_963573935.1 Arctocebus calabarensis
GATAATATTTTATTTTTTTACTTTTTTAAAATTTTCACATATACATGTGTTAATTAGGTTTCCACTTTTTGTGTTCACAGAATTTAAAAGGTTTAAAATTTAATAACAATAACAATGTTTAAGATAAGGACTAGAAACAAAAACCATGTGAAGAATGAAACAAGATAAATAAATTCAGAAAAGAAAACAGATGATTACTGCATAGAAATATTAAGCAATATTAGTAATAATAATGCCAAGAAAGTAACATTCACATTGTATTAATTTTTTAATATTATTGTGATTAATATTTTAATATTATTTTTCTTATTGTTTTATTGACTGAAATTCTTGGACAGTCTAATCCTTTTGTTTATCATATCTGCTGACTTTCTGTCATGACTGAGTATTTTCTTATGTGTTATATGACTTTGATTTTTATGGACATCTCCAATGAGACTTTTTATGTAAAATCCTATAAAACTTAAGTGAACAACATGTCTCTCCAAAGGTTGGCCTTTGCTTCTAACCAGAGTCCCAAATGTTGGCCTGAGACAACTTTTGATGTTGATTTCTTGTTTGGGGAGATTGATTACTAGGGAGTGGAAAGTCAGAATCAAGTCAGATCACAGATCTTGTCTATTGGGTGGCCTATGGTAAGAAATTCTCTGGAACAACTTTTTTTTTTTTTTTCTTGTAATACATAGTTTCTAGGCTGAGACAGACAAGCTTTCTTATTATCTTTCTGGAATGCTGGTCATATTTTTCCCAGTTCCCTTTTCACGAGGGCTTAGTTTCATAGCTGGTGGCCTAAATTCCTGTCCCTACACAGACATAAATCACCAACTCTAAATGTATAAAGAGCTGGCCTGGCCCTTGCTCACCTCTCTTCCCTGTTTTTGAGGGTTCACCTCAATGTTTTTTAACCTCAAATGTTTTCCTTATTTCCTAGAAGACAGAGCTATACATTTAACAGGATATTTGCTATACAACATTTAGCTTTTGCAGACATTCTGTAGAAAATGTCTTTTCAAGTTATTTAGTTCCCTGTATTTGCGGAAACATAAATCCCTGTTTCTGGAGGCAGGCACCATATTACATACCTTATAAACTATACATAAAAGGATGTGTAGACTTTAAAATAGTAATTATTTTGTTTATTCTTGATGCCAAAAATATTTGGTTCTCCTTAATATCATTTTTTATTGTTAGTAATGCGGTTGAATGTGCTTAATTATATTTTTAAATCTTGGTTTAAATCTTGGTGAAACAATGACTTAAAGGCTTTATATTGTGGAAAATGCTAAATTTTCACAGAATTTAGAGAAGATAGTATAAAGAACACTACTGTATCAAGTACCTAATTTCAATAACTTTTGTTTGGCTTATAACTGCTCTTGTGATTAGAGTATTTTAAAATGGATCCTGAGTGCCATAATCACCTATTTATAAACATTGAAGGCTGTATATCGAAAATATAAACATTTTTAAGTTAACCATAATACCCATCATATGTAAAAAATTAATGACAGTTTCTTTTTTTATCAGTTAGCCTTATTGAAGTATAATTTACATACAATTAAATTCATCGATTTAAAGTATGCAGTTTGATGAAATTTTTAAAAGAATGGTTTGCGAATTAACTTTAGACTCACAGAAGAATTTAAGACAGTATGAAACATTTTCCTGTATTCCTCATCCACCTTTCTCTAATGGTAACTTCTCATTAACCATGACAGTTATCAAAGCCAAGCATTTAACATTGATATGATATTATTAACCATGCTATATTTTTATTCATATTTTTTTATTCATATTTCACTAGCTCTTGCACTAATTTCCTTATTCTGTTCCAGATTCTGACCCACTACAGTGTCTCAGTTTTTTCTTGTCATAAGCTCAACAATTTCAAAGAAAACAAGTTAGTTGTTTTGTAGAATGTCCCTCAATTTGATGCCTCCAGATTTGTTCTTTTTACTTAAGACTCCTTTGACTTTTCAGGCTCTTTTTTGGTTTCAAATGAAGTTTAGAATTATTTTTCCTAGATCTGTGAAATATGACACTGGTATTTTGATGGGGGGGTACGTTGAATCTGTAAATCACTTGGGGCAATATAGACATTTTAATGATGTTGATTCTACTAATCCTTGAGTGGGTGTTGACATTATCATCAGTGTTTTGTATAATATCTCTCCCTGAGAGGTCTTTAGCCTCTTTTGTTAAGTAAATTTCTAGATATTTTGTTTTCTTTGTAGCTATTGTGAATGGTGTTGAGTTTTTGATTTGATTCTTAGCTTAATTTTTATTAATATATACAAATGTTCCTGATTTGTGTACACTGATTTTGTAACCTAAGACTTTGCTGAATTTATTTATGGATTCAGGAGTCTTTTGGTGGAGCTTTTAAGGTTTTCTAGATACAGGACTATATCATGAGCAAACAGAAATAGTTTGACCTATTACCTTTATACTGGTAATGCCCAAACAGCGCATTACCAGTATAAAGGTAGAGAAATAGAATAACAGAACAGAATAGAGGACCCAGAATGAAATCATCTACTTAAAGTCAACTGATCCTCAACAAAGCATGCACTGGGAAAGGAAGCCCTGTTCATGAAATGGTACTTATAAAATTGGATTATCACAGGCAGAAGAATTAAACAGGACACTATCTTTTTCCACATAACAATTAATTCAAGATTGATGAAAGAATTAAAAGTAAACCATGAAAGTATAAAAATTCTAGAGCAAAATGTACAAAAACCTCTTTTAGACACACTGACTTATGTAAAGAATTTATGAATAAGACCCTAAAGGCAAATATATTAACAATAACAACAACAAATGAAAATTAATTATATTTAAAAGCTTCTGCACAGCAAAGAACTTCATAAACAGAGTGAACAGACAACCTATAGAATGGGAGAAAATATTTTCCAGCTATACATCTGACAAGGGACTGATATCAAGAATTTTCAAAGAACACAAATAATTCAGCAAGAAAAAAGCAAACAACACCATTAACAGTGTACAAAAGGCATGAATGGAAATTTTTCAAAAGAAAATACACAAATGGGAAACAAACATATGAAAAAAATGCACAACATCACTAATCATCAGGATATGTAAATTAAACCTACAAGATACCACTTTACTTCTATCAGAATGGCCATTAATAAGAAGTCAAAAAGTAACAGATACTGACTTGGATACAGAGTGAAGGGGACACTTATATTCTGTTGGTGGACTGCAAATTAGTACTACCTCTACGGAGAACAGTATGGAGAGTTCTCAAACAAACAAAAGTAGACCATGTAGTAATTAATTGCAGTAATTTGACTTGGCCATCCCACCACTGGGTATCTACCCAAAGGAAATTAAGTCAATTTTTGAAAAAAGATAGCTGCACTCACATGTTTATCACAGCACAATTCACAATTGCAAAGACATGGAATCAACCTAAGTTCCCTTCACTTGATGGGTGGATAAATAAAATGTGGTGTATATATACTGTGTAGTACTATTCAGTCATAAAAAGGGATGAAGTAATGTCATTTGCAGCTACGTGGAGAAGACTGGAGACCATTATCCTAAATGAAACATCTTTGGAATGAAAAAACCAAGCACCATGTATTTTCTCTAAGTAGGAGTTAATAGTTAGGTACACACAGACACAAAGGGACACAAAGGATGTGAGCAACCAAGAAGGGGGAAGGGCAGGATGTTGCGTGTGTGATAAAACTTATGTACTGAATGCAGTGAATGCTATTCTGGTGACGGGCACATCAAAAGCCCTAAATTAAGCGTTACCTAAGATATCCTTAGGAACACTTGTACCACTCAATATTTTGAAAGAAAAAGAAAAAGACAAATATTGAAGGTGATGGATACACTTATTACCCAGATTTGGTTATGACCCAGTATATGAATGTGTTGTTATGTCACATGCACTGAAAATATCTGTATCTATTATCTATCAAAATAATATAAGTATATAAAAAATAAGCAAGAAAATGCAAATTTAAAATACCTGATAATAAATACACATGCCACAGGCATGCACACAGGCACATACCCACACACACACACACACACATACACACAATGTCCCTCAGTTTGAATGTGTCTGATGTTTCCTCATAATCAGATTAAGGTTAAGAATTTGGATAAAGGCTACCACAGACATCCTCTGCCATTTTTGATGTGTAGTATTAGGTGGGTACATAATGTGTCTAATTACTTATTATATAAATCTTGATCACTTGTTTCAGATGATGTTTGCCAGGTTTTTCCACTATAGAGTTACTATGATGAATTTTATTAAATGGGTTTTTGGCATCTTTGAAGATGATTTTTTCCCCCTTTGCTCTATTAATTGATGAATTATATTAATGGATTCTCTAATATTGAACCACCTTTGCATTCCTGAAATAAACTTCACTGGATCATGATTCAATAGCTGTTTTTAAGTACTTTCTACAGGCTAACCAGCATTTTTTTTTTTTTTTGTACAGTAGATTTTCGAGGTCAATCCCCAGCCTATGAGGAAGCAAAATAATTTTGTTATTCAAGAGAGTATAACCTGAAGATCCACTTTAGAAAGAAACTATTTAAGAACATGCTATAAAAACATGAATAGGACCCAGTTCTACTGTCAATGCCTCACCATTGTGGGACTCCCCCTTTTCCCTTCAGGAACAGGATGTGATAGCCCTGACATCTGAGCTAGGGGTCAGGTGAGTGGGTAGGCACAATCTTTTATTTATTTATTTATTTATTTATTTATTTTCAGTTTTTGCCGGGGCTGGGTTTGAACCCACCACCTCCAGCATATGGGGCCGGTGCCCTACTCCTTTGAGCCACAGGTGCCACCCCGGTAGGCACAATCTTAACCTAATCATTTAACCTAATCACTTAGCCTAATCATTTCACTTCCTGCTAAAAACTCTGTATAGCTCCCAACTCTCACTGACCTTGTCTGGTCAGCCTGCGGTCTGGGCTACCTACTGCAGCCTCATTCTCCCCTTTCATCTTTATCAGCTTTAGTGTCTCACAGTCCTTCAAAAGCATCACATCAGTCAACAATACAAATAGTTTAGCTGATTTCCTGTCTTTAGAAGACCCTTCCCTCCCTCCTCTATCTCACTGACTCTCCTGACTCTGCATCGTGCAATGCAGTCATTGCTTCCTCTAACAAATCTACAGATTATCGAATTATGGAAACTTTTCAGTTATTGTCCGGCTGCCTCACCAGACTATAAGATCATAGAGGGCCAGACTTGTGTTTTCTTAATGTTTTTCAATACAGATCCTAGCATAATCTTGGTATGTAAAAAGTAGGCATTTACTAAATGTTTCTTGAATGGAACTGAATTGAACTTGACACACAGTAAAGGTTGGTGAATTTGATTTTATTTGATATGATGGCTTTTGTGAAACCATCAATTGACTGGGAAAAAAGCAGCCTCAAATAAGGAATAATTCTGGTATTCCTTTCACTGTACATTTGCCTTTAATTGACAAATGTAAAGCCTTTTTTTAGTTGGTTATTTGCTCCATAAAAGGCAAGTCCCTTGACAGCCAAATTCTTTTTAATTTCATTTTCAGAGTCTGGAGGAAGAAAAGAAAGCTTTTTTAGTTATGAACCTTACAAAACATTCTTATAACATCTGATGCACAAATATTGATCCAGGAAGGTGTTACCTCCTGTGGTTACCCTGTGGGTTTCCACTTTGAATTGCCAGGGAACTCACACTGAAATAGGAAAGTAATGTCATGTTATACGTCCTTTTTCTAATACTGAGCCTTGAAAGTCATACTTTTTAAGCTCATGATAACATCTGCAGACATCTAACATCAGAGAAATAAAACAGTATAATTTAAGAAAACTCTTGCCTTTTTTGAAAACGTTTTTTCAGTTGGCATAGAAAAAGCTAGCTAATTAATACATGAATAATTAATAGGAGTGAAATTTAAATTGGAAAATGGTTGTATTTGTTCATAAAGAATTGTTTTAACAATTGGATGAACCATGATTTCCTTCCTAAAAACTATTGCTGTGTTCTTACAGTCTGCACATTAAGCTGAGGAAAGAAGTACATTTATGTTCAAAGGCAAGAATAGAAATACCAAGAGATTTAATTTTTTATCTGCTGCCAATATCCATTTGACAAGTACTTGGCCTTTAGCCAGGCACAATCGAACCCCCATCAAGACTGTCAAACTATTTTAAATTTATTGCTGGATAAAAATTGTGTTTGAATTGTTTTAGTAACATAGAGTGAAAATTTGAGCAACAGTCCAATCATAGTTACTATAAATTTAGATGTATAGCAGCTCATGCTGGAATGAAAGGCTTTATACAGTGAGGTGATTTGAGACAATCAAATGCAGAGTTCTACAAATGATTTCTTTTTTTTTTTTTCCCCGAGACAGAGTCTCAAGCTGTCACCCTGGGTAGAGTGCTGTGTCATCACAGCTCACAGAAACCTCCAACTCCTGGGCTCAAGCGATTCTCTTGCCTCCAACTCCCAAGTAGCTGGAACTACAGGCACCTGCCTGGCTATTTTTTTGGTTGCGGCTGTCATTGTTGTTTGGCAGGCCAGGGCTGGATTCAAACTTGCCAGCTCAGGTGTATGTGGCTGGCGCCTTAGCCGCTTGAGCCACAGGCGCCAAGTCTATGATTTCTAAACTCTAGGGCATAAAAAGATTAATAACATGAAGGAAAGTGAGCCAGAAGTTTAGCAGTGGTAAACAATGTCATATATTTATTCCCCCAATTTTTTATTTCAATTAAGTAGTATAAATTAGTCTAGTAAATTCCCCTCTTACCCCCAATAATAGGTCCTGGATCAGGGGTTGAAAACTGTAGGAAATGTGTTTTGATTCAGTATGAGAAACTTATTACTGTGTCTGAAAATCACAGACCTGCTTTGGGAAGAGATGAATTCCATTTTGTGGGATAGAAAAACAGCTTGAGGTCTGGTCTCCAGATTCATCAGCTAAGGCAAGGTGCACTGGAACTATGGTTCTCAAACTGGTTTTCCATCTTAAAAATCAGTCTTAAATCAGTCCTAAATATTAGTGAAGACCCCACTTGAAATCTTGTTCATGTGGGTTATATCTGTTTGATATTTGTCATACTACAAAATAAAATGAAAACATTTTTTTCAGATCAAGATTAATATTTTTTTGCAATCAACAAAAAAATCTTTTTTATATTTTTATAAAATTATTTTTTAAAAACCATTTTATTTCAGATTAATACAACGGTTCATACATTATTCACATTTCTTAAGTAATATCCAAGTGAGTCCCCCACCTGGGTGATATACCATATACCCCTACACTGTACCCCTTAGTTGGGAGCTTCCCACTTCCCAAAATGGAACAATTTTTTAACTGTTTTTTATTAAATCATAACTTTGATTGATGCATTTATGGGGTTCAGGGTACTGCTTCCATATACAATGTAAATGCTTACATTGAACCAAGTAACACATCCATCACAATTATACTCATTTCTTAATAGTTTTGAAATAATGGAACAATTTTAAACTTCAAAGTTTTTTATTTATTTATTTGGATATAACAATGGCAAATATAAACCTTTTTGAAAATGTATCCACTTTTTAAAAATTTTGCGTGAAGAATGGCATTATTCACAATTTTGCAACTTGCTTTAATACACGTATCTAGGGGACAGCTGCATTGTCTTATGCGTCTCACCGTTCAATCTATGCTCTATCATGTGTATGTAGTCTCTGAAAAAGAGAGCCTGATTATAAGCAAATAGAGTTTAAAAGGCAAATAAAGTCCTTGGGCTATGGTAGAAATAGCTTTGACTTCAAGGATCTCCAGAAAAGATCAATATGACCCCCACGGATCCTGAGACAACTACACCAGAAGGTCCTTCCAGGCATCTGATTCTATTCCTAGCAAGTCACCTCTCCACTTTCAATTCCAAAACACATGATATATGATCATCTGATTATTATTTTAAAAATAATTCAATATAAGAGTAGATAACTTTGGTTGACTTTTATCCTCTCAGCTTTTATAATCTGTGAATTTAGCCAAGAGAAGAAAAAAATGTATATGGATATACGCATGCATTTGCTCATTTAAAGTTGGTAGAGTGGATTATGTCTCAAAGAAAAAACTCGAGTTTTATTTCTGTCTCTAAAATTTGTTAAGTATATGACCTCTTTACAGCCAATTAATCGCAGTGATTACATATCTCACATGCTTGTCAGTAGATTTTTAAAAAAGATAACAAAAAGGACAAATTTGATTGATTCATACTGCTTTTGGCTCTCCTGAAATGTCTTAGCTAGATGTGCTCTTTGCTTCTTTGTGTCTTGTTAGTTTAGTTGTATTTTCCAACTGGCCAGTAAATACTTAGACACTATGTATTCTGGCACGGGGCCTAATTGTTCTAAGTCCAAGTCTCAACTTAGTATGAGGACTGTCAATAAAATGCAAAGTACAATGTTTATCTTAATTGTGAGCCACTTAAGGACAGAGACTGTGTCCATCTGTATACAATTATATATAAAATAATGCTTGGCACAAAATAGGTGCTAACGGTATTATTTGTTGAATGAATAAGTTAACAGATGGTAAATCAATCAAAACATTTATTTATAAAATCACTACCATTTCTCAAATTTTGTCTTGGAATTTCCTAAATATAAATGCTGCAGTCAATTTCAAAATGGTACATTCTCATAGTATCTTAGTGTAAGAAAGGTCTTTAGAAGATACTCATGTTCTATTACAAAATCTCTAGAATAACCCTTAAAAATGGTCATCCATTTTCCTGTTGAAAACTAAATAATGGGGAACTCACTCCTTGTAAAGCAGCTCATTCCACTTGATAAAATGGTCTTTCTTATGCTGAAAATTTTTCCCATCTGTTTCCTAATGCCTAAATTTTAATTTCCTGTTTCTTCAGCTCTCTGCAATTCCTGAAGAGATAAAAGCCTTATGAGTATAACCCTCAAACACAAATTGACTATCCTGAATCCCTAAAAATCATTACTGTCTGGCTATTTTTTGACCTGTCTATATTGCTTTGCTGCAACCACAACAGAGGCAGGTGAGTTATTTATGTGCTCAAGGCGAGACCTGCTTCCTGCACTACTATGTGGCCAGGACTCTATACCTAATACGCTTTCTCTGCATTTCCATTGCCAGACACTATCATCCAGTTGAAAAAGCTGGATGCATGTAATTTTGAAGAGGAATGTGAGGAAACGGAGATCAACCTAGACAACTTTTTTAGCCCCACCGTGCTTCAGCACTAGGCAACTATTTCATGGAAGAGACAAACGCGTGTACACAATACAACTTTGTTTAAGTCAGGGCAGGAGAAATGTTGCAGCTTATATAAATGAAATGAAAACAGAAGACAAGGGCTTCATTCCTACTGGAAGTGTTGGGAAGCAGAAAGTTTACAGATTGTAGAAACTTTTGAAGTTAAGTGTAAATTCCAAGAAAGTAGTGACATTGATTAAAATAAATATTTTTTTTGCCATTCCATTAATAAGTCCAATGAATTCTTACCAATTATCATTCCACTGAAGCTTCTTGCATGATTTGGCTTGTTGGCTTTCTTGTCCATCCTCTCTCTTGAAATATTTCTATAATTTTGACTCTCAAGTCACTTAATTCTTATCTTCCTCCTCTTTATCATGATAGCCATGATTCCCAAGTCATTCAAAGAAATTGACTTCCCTAAGTGGTTTCAACCACCAATCACAACTCCCTCTAACTCTATTTTAGTGATATCCATAATATGTTTCTAGAGTATCTTTCTTTTCTTGAGTGGTCAAGGCATTGCTACATACAAATTAGATAACATCATGTACAGCACATTCAACAAATAACTTATTTCTAATGAATTTGCCTATAAATAACACTGTTCTTAAATAGTTTTTCTTTTTAATAAAATAAGAGAAACACGTTTGTCTCTGCAAGATCCTCATTCACTCATACTCTAACATGCCTTAGTGAGTGGACTTCAGCTTGTGTGATGAGGATGACAAGAACCCCTCAGCCTGCTCATCCTGCACTGCACAATTTGCTTTATTTTCTGGAAGACTTTTAGGGAAGATTTAACACACTTGGGGATGTTGTACACATGCATTTGGCATTTTCCGTGTGTATCCAGCATGGTGACATCAATATTTACTATCCTCACAAAATAGATCTAAGCTGGAGCCTCTGATATTTTCTCAAAACAGTTAATCATACATAATGAGGATGATAAAAATGATTTAAAGCTAAGTTAATTTTATTTGGGGGAGCAGAGGAAGCTATGACTAGTTGAAGCCAATCATTTATATTTATATTTATATTTCTCTTCTTTTGGTGTTTTGTGTTACTGAAATATATCTTAATCGTTCCTAATTCACTTAACTGAATTATCAGATACTTGGGCATCCAAAACTCACAGTCTGTTTGGGGTCTTTTACTTATGAATAGGGCTCACATCTACCCAAATAGTTTAACAGAGAATGGTGTGAAATGGACCCTTTCAGGTAAAAAGTTCATTCACCAAAGGAAAGAAAACAGTCTGGGAAACGTTCAAGGGTAAAGTTAACTAATTGAGATTCAGATCATTTCTACCAAGACATCAAAATGCTTGCTACTGCCCATGGTCAGTGGTGTATATGTGATTCTGTCTAGCAATAGTAGTTAGACAAATTCTATAAATATAACTTCAGCCAAATGACTTTTATATCTTTCTCCATTTCTCCTTTGCCCTGTGGGCAAAATAACTGACTCTTTTAGACACTGTAACTTCCTATTTGCCAACAAAAGTATAAGATTATATGATCTTTAAGTATATATATGTATATATATATTTTGTAGAAACGGAGTCTCACTTTATTGCCCTCTATAGAGTGCCATGGCATCACACAGCACACAGCAACCTCCAACTCCTGGGCTTAGGCGATTCTCTTGCCTCAGCCTCCCAAGTAGTTGGGACTACAAGTGCCAGCCCCAATGCTCAGCTATTTTTTTATTGCAGTTTTGGCTGGGGCCAGGTTTGAACCCGCCACCATCTGTATATGTGGCTGGCGCCCTACCCACTGAGCCACAGATGCTGCCCAGATCTTTAAATATTTTTAAAACTATAGATTTTTAATGACAGTTACATTTTCCGAAGTGCAGATTTTGCAATATTTCAACTGTTAGTTTCACAGCAAAAATAATTTGATTTTCAAATAAGCAAAATTAACTTAATTTAAATAAATATTTTGAAGTTATGTTCTGAATGTCTGATTGGAAAAATTCACTATTTAATCTGAGCAAATAGGTGATAAAGACATCATCGTCTTTTTTTTTTTAACCACTGACAATTACTCATAGTAAAATATGTCTTTATATGTATATCCTACAGCCATGTCAGTGGTCTGTTTGATAATGAACTCATCAATGGATCAGATGTAATAGAGAGCATCATTTTCAATATAAAAAGATGATTTTAACATCCTTCATAGACTTTCTTAAACCATGAAAAATATCATCATTTCAATATAATAAGATAGAATTTATTGCCAGAAACTTTTTGAAGGTGAATGTGTTGTTTTTGGAAATCGATTATTACTCTGGAGCCAAATATAGCTGAGATTTGTGTATGTATATCCAGTACAATATGAACTGGAAATTTGGCCAATATATAATTTATTTGATCAAGCTGGACAACTAATGTAGAAAATGAAGGTTCTTTTGTGTCTCATTTAACTGGCCTGGCTCCACAGATACTATTATGGGAGAACTGCCAAACCTCTACTTAATTTTGGGCTATGGAGACAGCCCTAGGAAAAACGTACAGGAGTTATTTTGTTGTGAGTTTTTAATCTTTTAAGTTTTCCACTGAAACTTGTTTCATTAAAATGGGAGAAACCTGTCAGAGAGCTGCCTGCACAGTTTGTGTTATTCCTTTGGATTTGGTGATCTGCTTTATGTACAGAATTCCCCCCGTGACGGGTTATTGTGCTTTCCAAGCCATAATCTTTTCTAGCCATGTTTTGAACTTGGGATGACATTGTTTGGGTTTAATGTGACATCTAATGTATGTTTTAGATTAGTTTGATTTTCATTTAAGGTAATATTTAATAATAGCCTGAGAAATTGACATTTTTTTCCAGCACTCATATGTAGAGTAGTTACTAGAGATGCCAATTTATGCCAAAGAAAATGCTATTTACTCCTTCAGTATTTGCTAATTTGTTCTTTTAAAAAAATGAATATTTTGACTGGAGGCAGAGTCTGTCCTTTTCTGTAGTGAAAAGCTATTTTCAAATTTTACCTTTGATCAAATTCACAAATACTTTAAAAAATGGATCAGTTTTTGGTATGGTAATGTTGTTCTCAGGAATATAAATGTGATGCTTTATTTTGTGACATTTTCTTTTGGAATTTGACACTGTGGCCTGGAAAATGGAACTTTCTGGGCTTTTGGACTTCTTTAACTTATTTACTTTCTATTATTCAATATGTGAGTTAATGTTAAGCTTGCCTTTTGGGCTCCTTTTTTCACCTATGAACACATTTTGGGCCTTTTAGATACTAGAAAGCACACAAGTTATGGTTAAAAATATTTTTAGTTATAAAAAGTTTTATTAATAATAATTTGAATGATTCTGTGCTTAACTCTTGGGAGAATGTAAACTGAAATGTAGTGACTGATAGTAGATGATTAATTGAAGGTCACCCAGGAAGGTAAGAATGGAAAGTGTGTCTTCTTAATAGTCTACTAATCTTAATGTGAGTCTTCTGAATAGCTATGATTGATGGATTACACTGATGCAATACTTCACATCTACAGTAAATTATCCCAGCATTTGGAATTTAGAAGGAAATACAATGGGCTTTAGTCATAGTCTCTACTTTTAATATTCACAAGTGTGAAAAGATGATGACGTCCTTGCTTTCCTTTGACACAAAGTAGGTACTCAATAAATTTTCTGAATGAATGAATCAATAATGAATGTGAACAACTAAAAAACAAACTTCAACAAAGTGACCTTTGTGTTCGGTATTATCCACCAAATTAATTTCACTGAAACCACAAAGACAACAAATAATTAGAACATCACAAAGTTTACAGATAAATTGGACATGTGTTTTCTTACTCTCCAGAGATGAACCATCAAATTCTGAAATTTGGGTGATTTTGTATCCAAACTGTTGTATTGTGAAGGGCAGTATTCTCTTCCAAAAAGACTAATGCTATTTAATATGACATAAAATAGACTCATGGTTTGGATTTTTCTTAGAAGCACCCAATTATCCACTTAATCTTCATCACTGTATAAGGACTAGTAAAGAAAGAGAAATTGAGATTTTTTTCTGAGTACTTAGCAGAGATCAGCATGGTACTAGCCACCTTACAAGATTATCTTCTTAGATTATGTGGTCTAAAGCTAAGACCAATGCAACAAAGCTTGGGGACAGAAATCACTATCCCAAGTGGACGAATAAAAGTAACCAATTCAGAAAAGTCAATGTGTTCTTCTACTTTAAGGGGCAAAACCACAAAGTCTGTCTAATTCCGTACCCAGTGCATGGAGCGCAATACTCTCGTATTTTATAATCAAGACAAACAAGCCGGTGAATTGTTGGTTTCCAGGAATTTTTGCTTTTGAGGACAATCCTCTCTGTAGGTATGTACTGTAAATATGGCCACTCATTCTAACTGCATGAGGTTCTTGCTATCAATTTTACAACTCAGTGCCCCTATGGTGATAATGACTATTGCCCATTACATGGTATTTGATTGACTCGTTTTGTTAAACTGGAAGCTCAAGGATGATAATTGAACGCCATCTATTTCTGAGACAACTGTGAGAAGGAAAAAAAAATTGGTTTCAAATACAAATCTGAATGAATTAGAAGAGACCAAATTACCATTCGATACATTTACCACTCCGCCTTGGGTGAGATCATTCGCAGAGAAATTGTGGGGGAAAAAATGATTTAACACTTAACCTCACACGATAAGCTAATTATTTTTTCTGTTTTTGGAGCCTCCTTAGGAAAGGGAAAATAATCCACAAATCCCCAAGTGACAAAGTAGGGGTTAATATTAACAGCTCCTGGAAAAAATGCAAAACTAGCATGTAACACAACCCATGTCCAAACTTCAGCGTTACGCAAAGAGCTGAGAACCAAACTGTGGAAGTTTCCATGCCCTCGCATTCAGTTCTCCTGTGTCCTATCTTCAAACCCAGCTCCGAGCAGCTTTCCGCTGGACTGATTGAGGGGCTGACAAACCTGAAGGAATTTCCTGAGTAAGGAAGGACAAATGGCAACTCTGTTTTGATACCGAGAGTTAAAAATAATTATCTTAATGGTTGCTCTGATACCGTGAGTGATGAAAAAGCCTTTAACGTGCTTTGTGCATGTTTGTGAAATTTTATTTGCATTAGTAATTTCCTGGCCCTCTGCTAACATGGGTGACATTTGCATATAGAACCCGTAAAATGTCAATACAATGCTTCACACAATGCCCTGAACGTGGAAAGCCCCCAATAAATAATCATTGAATGCATTAAAAAAATAAAAAATGAGTTCAGTGGACTTTTCTTATTTTCTATTAAAAATTACATTTCGGACTATATTGTGTGCTTCTCCTAAAGTCTTTTTGTTTCCCCTGATGGGACATGTTCTGAATGCTTTGCTCTTTATTGAGGCAGAAAAGGCCCATTTTGATTTGTTTTGTTTTGTTTCTGAAGTTTGCACATGCTGAACATCTGGGTGTTGCAGCATCAAAGTCATTTGACACAGCAAGCCAATAGACACCATTTTTGCTCGTAACCAAATGAGAAGCCTGACCGCCTTTTATCAAGCTTCTTCTTAACTCGGTGAGTAGAGTCAGTCTCTGATCAATAAATAACAAATCATCTGTTTCATAAATCAGACCTGTCACAGCAAAGCATCGCGCGTGCTGGGTACGCTCTTCTGTACTTGCAGGGACCTGGTAGCATCTGGTTTATAAAAGGCGTTTCCTATTCTTCTGACATATGTTTGGATATTCCATTTCAGCACTGTTCAAGTTTACTGGCTCTGCAGACGTACTGTCTTTCGTCCCCCTTTCTTCCTTCCTGTGCACCTCTGGGCTGAGAATCTCATCTCCCATGAAGGGGAAAATGTGAAGTGGAGAAGAAAAGGCGTACATGGGTTTTTCAGTTGCTAGTTTGATTTTCTTCAGGCAAAATCGTTACTAAAATCACTATTTCTTCTAACTACATACAATTTCCTACCACTGTAATTGCTCGCATGAATCAAGTGACAATAACTTGTAAATTCAGCTTATGATTTTCTTTCTTTCATTTTATTTCTCTTCAAATAATATTATTAACAGATCACATGTATTAGTACCTTTGTTGCCAGTTTCTGTGCTGAATCTCAATATTAAATTTACCTCTTTTAAATTCTTATAAAAGTTATAAGAATTTTAGATTTTAAGAACTCTTTTAGTGTACATAAAAATCTTTTGAAATAGGTACCGTTTTTATCTCCATTTGAAAGATGAGAAACAGAAGTTCAATTACTTGTTCAAGTTCTTATACGTAGTATTAGAACACAGAAAGTCAAATTGCGGAGCCCTAAATCATTATTCTTACATATCTACTCTTTCTATCTGCTTAGAATAGTCTTTCTCCCATCCTTTCTAATCCAAAACCAGTACTTCCTCAAATGCTCAGATTATTTCCTTTAAGAATTGATCCACTCATTCTAGATTCATCTTATTCCTTTAGCTTTTATGGGTATGATACACACTCAGCTGCATCTTATTTGCTCTTAATCAGTTCCCTAGCTTATTCATGCATGAATCCCAACATACTATAAGTTCTTTGGGGACAAGAGCTACACTTACTAACTTCCTCAGTATCCTTCCACTTGTATTTCCTATTATTGCCATGAAAGGTCTTAAACATTATAACTAGTTTGGTTTCTTTGTGGTATGTGATTTCTTGACTACTTAGTGTTTTTTGTTTTTTGTTTTTTTAATTTCATATGCCAGACTTTTCATGTACTCCTGGACTAGAGTTATATTAATAAGTTATTAACAACATTCATGCAATGGTTGAGGTTGGAAGTGGAAGAAGCACTCTACCCATATCACTACACTTCTATTACAATGCGTGTTTGGCATTTTTCACCATGACTAAAGATCATCTTTTTCTTCTTTTCTCCTTTCAACTCACTGAATGTATTTTTAAGGTTCATATTCAAATACTTCATGGATGACAGTTGGGTATCTGGTTTCCCTGCTTTACTTATTCTAGACCACAAGTAAAACTCTTATAAATCTTCCAAGACAGTGGATAATCATTTCTTCTTTCTCCAGAGGGTCCATTTCCCATTTTTCCTCTTTCTAATGTATCTCTACACTTATTTCTCATTTCGCCCTTCACTACATTTCTTTCCAGAAGTCTTTTTATAATACTTCCTTTCCAGAATTTGACTACAGGCAGTGGGTTTGCTATTTAGATTTTACATCTTTGTATATATAACTGCCGGTTCAACTGCATGATCTCAGTTATCTAGCCCTATGGTTCCCCATTCTCCCTCTTAAAGTGAAGATTATAATACCCACCTAATAAGACTATAATGAGAATTAAGCAAGCTAAGATTTTTAAAGCATTCACATCAGAACCTGACATGTTGTTAAGTGCTGTAAAAGTGTTTGCCAAATGAATAAATAATGTTAAGTTTGTCCTGAGAATTTACTCAAAGTCTTCCATGCACTCATAAACTCAGCTTCTTAATACCACTACAAAGGAATAATATTGTTTTATTTTTATTTCACGGTAAATATCGAAGTATCAATCTAAAGCGAGACTTAGAAAATTTTCTGATTTTCTCACTTTTATTCCTCTACCTTTATGTAACTGCACAATTAAAGAGTTATTTTCTCAGGATCTGGGGCAAGTCATTTTTTGTCATAGTTTTATACATTTTTTTCCTATCAAAACAAACAGTTAAGTTTGGTAAACCTGTTTTTCTGTATTTTAAGGTGTTTGTGGCATTAGCATCTTGATTCCACCGAATGTCCTTTATGAGGGCTCAGAAGGGCTTTGGGATTAAACACTTGTGTTCTGTGAACTCTTTTTAAGCAGTTAATTGTACCTGACACATGGTTCTTGTCTTGTTAGCTTTCTGGTTTGAGCATCATTGGGATTGTATGTCCTTTTTCTCTTAAATTTAATCTCTTTGGAGAACAACACAACTATTTCCTGCTACTTACTATATTCTTCGACCTTAATTTACTTCTTATTCCATTTGGCTTCTGTCACCTACACTGTAGTCATGGACACCCCAAGTAATGTGTCACTTTAAGCAGCGTCATAGTCACTGTGCCCAGATAATCAACATTGATGGTTTCTCTAAGCCATAGATGCTTTCAAGTATTTTTTTTTTAATTTGGAAAACTTGAGAGTTAAAGCTGTTCCCAAATGGCATTCACAGAGCAGTTTCACCAAATAACTAATGGCAGGTGCATAAATATGTGCTCTCTTCATCCAGTTCCAGGTGCCAGAGCCCATTTTTCTTATCACTTACAATGATGCTTTCTTACCAAACCAATTCGGGCAGTACATCTTCACTCGGTCAGGCTGAAATCCCCCCACTCCAGTTGTCTGTGTCAACGTTTTTAAAAATAGAATTCTTGATTGTTTTATTCACCTCAATATATTATATATTTTATCCACATGTAAAAATTTTCAAACATCTAATTAACCCCAGTAAGCTATAAAAGGATATATTATCATAGTTCAGTGGTTTTAGGCATGTCATATTTGATGTTTGTAAAATGGATTGTGAATATTTTGTTTTTTAAGTATGAAGTCTAGAATTCATGTCAGTACCATGTTGTGAAAAAAGAATGTAATCAAACTGAGACATTTAGATTAGAACTAGAGGTCAAAAAGGGACAATACAAAGATTCCTAAATTTTTTATCCCTTTAGTATTTGTGTCAGGGGGACTTGCTGGGAGGGTGGGAAGGGAGGTTGATCATAAATCTTGCAAACTCCTTTCTTGGTGTTGTAAAATTCCTTGTGTATCTATACTGTGTTTTTTTATTTTCATCTTAAAGCCTCTAAATTCATCTGATTTCTTCTTTTGTTAGAGAAAATTTTAAAATATCAAAAAGTTTAAAGAATGTTAAATTCTGGGATAGCAATGCTAAACCCTAAATAATTTTTCAGATCTTTTACTGAGATAAAACATTACAGTTATATTTGTAATTTATTATGTATGTATCTCTCCATAATTCCATTTCTCCTTCTTCCTTCCTCAACATACTCATGGTCTTACATATGCCATGCACCATTGCCATGTGTGTGTTTATACTCTTACCATACATTTGCATAGCCATAATACTGTACAGCATTGATTTGCATGTTTTCAAATTCAGATAAATTGCATCATATTAAACACTTTTTTACAAATTATTTTTTATTATTTAACATTTTATTTTGACCTTCATATACAATATGAATGTTTTATTTATATTTCCTTGGAAAAACTGCTGCAATGAAATATTTTGGGGAGAGGGGTTGCTGAGTTGCAGTATATACCCTGGCTTACCTGCAGATTGCAAAATTCCTCAATAACATGGTTCTGCCCATTTGTATGTTTCTCTTCTGCTTATGTAAGTGTGCATTTCTTCATATCTACCACATCTGACCTTTATTCTTTTCCAAATATTGCATTTTTAAAATTTGCATTATTATAATTATAAGAGAAGGTGACTGTTTATATGCCTTTCAAATCTTTTGCTCATTTTTTAATTGGATTTTTCTTTTTCTTTTGACTTACAGAAGTAGTTTACATATTCTGGATATTATTCCTTTGTTGGTTAATTAACAAATTGTTGATATAATTTGCAATTTTTTTCTCCTAGGCTATATCTTTGTTTGAGGTGCATTAATAAACACAACTTTACTTTTTGTCTTCAAACATATCAATCATTTCCTTTATGGATTGTGAATACAGTTAAATATATCAGTCTTCCCCCTTTTGGCTTGGAGTTTTGACTCCTGTTTCAAAATCCTTCTGTATTATCAATTTGGAAGGATATTCCCCTAAGTTAATCTAAAAGTTTAAAATTCTGCTCTTTGTATTTACAAATAAAATCCATTTTCCCAGTACAGTTTGTAGTACAGAAAATCAGTTGATCCACATCATGCTCTGTGCTCCCCAAGATCATTAGACCAATTTTGAGAAGGGCTGTATCTTGAAAAGCATCGTTTCTCACTCTGCAGCGCCACCGGAGGCAAGGCTCTTCCTGGCCACACGCTTCAGCGCTCTGCGCCTCCACCAAGAGGGAAAAGGTAGGAGATTCCTGGGTGGTGGCAGCAGCCATTGACATGGCCAAGGGGCTCTGAAGTATTTTCAACACATATTCCAAGTTAAGTGGGGGCCTTACGCTGCAATGGTGATGGGAAGTAGAAAATGCAATTTCTGTTTGATTATAAGTTGGATACTTTCCCTCTCTCCACCTTCCCTGGCAAATAAGGAGTTTGGATTAGACCTGGGATTCCCAACTGGTAAGCTTGCTGGGTATCATCTGATAAATGTTCAGACCAGAGTCGCTTGCCCCAGGTGGCACACACTGTCCTGAAGCTGGAAAGTGTGGCCTTCCTTCACTTTCCATGTTAGTTAACTATTGCTGCATAACAAATTATGACAAACTTATCATCTTCTGAGATGTTTATTATCTCACCATCTCCGTGGGTCTCTGGGCACTGCCTTGGGGTCTCATAGGGCACTGAGGCTGCTCTTGGGCTGTGATCTCATCTCAAAGCTCCACTTGGGATGGGTCAGCTTCGAAGATCGTATGATTGTAAGACAGATTCAGTTCCTGGCTCATTTTGAGACCACGTGCCTCCATTTCTCATGTGCTGCCAAGAGCAGCCCTCAAATCCTGACCACCTGGGGCTCCCTGCATGGCCCATTGCTTCATCTGTAAGCAGAGAAGCCAGCAGAGCTCACCTGCGGGACAGAAGGTGATAGTAGTAGTATCATGTAGCATAGTGATGGGAATGATACTCTCACTTTACCCTAGCACTCCGATGGTTGGAAACAAGTCTCAGCTTCCTCCACGTTCAAGGGGTGAAGGATACAGGGGTCACTGGGAGGCATCCGTGTGTCCTAACTCCTAAAATGACCCATTTCTCCTGCACTCTATATCGGGAGCCCTTTTAGTGTCACAGCTGGTTGAGTCTTTGCCGTGCTGGCTGGGGGGACCTCAGGTGAGTTACTTCCCTCCTCTGCCCTTCCCACAATGGCACACATGTGTGGGCTGCATGTCACTCCCTACGTGAGGACGTCCTATGCTCCTCAGACCTCGTGAAAACACAGAAGCCCTATGTTTCCCATCCTTTTACTCTGCTTTTCCTCATCCTGGGTTCCTCGATAGGAAGGAAAATGCCTTTATCTGGAATTTATTCCTTCAAGCCTGTTAGTATGGAAAGTGGAATTCCAGGATGGCCTCTGTGCTTCCAGCCCCCGGTGTGCAAGCCCTGGACTATTCCTTCCCCTTGAGTGTGAGAGGGACTAGCACTGTGACAGGGTGTTATTTCTGCAATTATCCCATCCAGTAGAAGGGAAGTGATAGCTGTATGGATGACCTCAAATCAGCTGACATGGAGTTAATCAAAAGGGAGCACATACAGAAGGGCCCATCCTTCTCATTCTTCCACTGGCTTTGAAGAAACAAGAAACCATAGTGCACGACGAGGAGATGTGGGACAAGGATCTAAGGTGGCCCTTAGGTGCTAAGAGCCATTTCCCATCAACAGCCGGCAAGGAAATTGGCGCCCCTGCCTTAAGGAGGTGGATTCTATCAACCACCAGTGAGCTTGGAAAGCTCCTTCTCCCTTACTCCACCTCAAATGAGGTTCCAGCCCTGACAACTTTCATCCCAGCCTGGGAAGACCCTGAGCAGAGGATCCAGCCCACCCGTGGCTGTGTGCCTGGATTTCTACCAGCCACAACTGAGATGGAGCATTGAGTGGTTTTGTGCCCCTGAGTCTGTGTTCCTCTGTTATGCCACATCAAAAATTAACAGCTGGTGCCAACAGGGAGGAAAATCTCAGTTGTGCCCACCACGGTGGCTCATGCCTGTAGTTCCAGCTACTTAGGCTTAAGCGGGAGGATTACTTGAGCACAGGAGTTCCAGACCAGCCTGGTACACACAGAAAGACCCCATCTCTGCAAAAAATTAAAAAATCTTAGTTGTCTCTGGAGAAAAAATAGGTAATTTTAGAGATCCTTGTCTTCAGAAGAAGCTGAATTTCTTATTTCTGATATTAGCCTTCTTCTTAGAATTGTTCTCGTGCTTCTTATATTGTGAACCTCTTTGGTGTAAGGACACTAGCGATGGTGATCATACTGAGGGCAATTGGGAGTTTGTGTGATTATTCTGTTATGCTAAGAAATTGGCATGTGTTAAGCTTTCAAGCCTCTAAAAAATTTAGAGTAGTTGATATTATAATAAAATTTTATATGTGTAATAATGGATGCTTATAAGGTTAAGTGACTTGGCTATGGACATGTAAGTATTAATACAACAAATGTAGAGCCTTATTGTCAATACGAACTCTACTACCACATAGGCAAAAGCATCTCTAGTATATCTGCTACATAAATTACCTCCTCCTTGCTGCATAATGCTAAGTTATTGAAGAGGGATCCTTATCTCCCCAAACTGAGCAGTCACTTTTCTTTCATGTTTTTCCCCCAATCTCTTGTGCATTTCAGGAGTGTATAAGTGCTACTCCCCCTAAAAATCAATTGCTGATGGGTATTTAAGATATAAAAAACAGAATTTTCTTTATATTCTCACCTTTTCTCATATTCTTATTCTTAAAGATATACAGATTAAAAGAAAATAGATAGCATTTTCATAAACTTTAGCAAATGTAATATTTAACTGGTATAAGTGAAACCCAAATATAAATACTTAAATACAAACAGAAGTGCCAAGCCACAGACACATACACAACTCCCAATGTAGTCTATTTAAACTGGAGTAACGTGGATATCAGAGTACAGATTACACCATTTTTCTTTCTTTTTTTTTTTTTTTTGAGACAGAGTCTCACTTGTCACCCTGATAGAGTACCGTGGAGTTATAGCTCACAGCAACCTCAGACTCTTGGGCTCAAGTGATTCTTTTGTCTTAGCTCCAGTGGCTGAGACTACAGGCACCCATCACAATGCCCAGCTACTGTTAGAGACAGGGTCAGCTCTAGCTCAGGCTAGTCTCGAACTCCTGAGCTCAGGCAATCCGCCTGCCTTGGCCTCCCAGAGTTCTGGGCTTACAGGTGTGAGCCACCTTGTCCAGCCCATGTTACATAATTTCTTTAGAGTGAAAGTCAATCAAGATCCAAGAGAAATTTAGGAGAAATAAGAGTCACAAACACAGAAGAATTGTTGCCTTGTTGTTAGGACTAGACTATCAAAGCCCTATAAAGGATTTAAGATAGATGTGGAAATCTGTGAAATGTGTGAATGTTGATTTGGGGCTCAGAAAATGGACCCCAAAATGAAGGCCTCATGAGCACAGTCTCTCCCTCCTTATTCTTCCTTGAAGTAAGCCACAGAAACTAGGATTCCTCTTTTCCAAGGCAGGTCCTAAAACCACAGCCCCAACGCCAGTCATAAAGCCTAAAAATACTGTTCTAACCTTTCCCCACCTTTTTGTGTAATTTCCTAGGCATATGGAAATTAAGATCCTCATTCCAGAGGGGACTCAGTCCATACTAGGGAGAAAGGAATGCCACACAGAGAAGATAAAAGAATCTGGGCAGATGGGCCTTTCTGAGTTCCCCCCTTCCTGTCTATTTCCATAGCCCTTTCTGTTTCTAATTCATACCCTTTGTCCAATCACAGTTCTACCTGGTTGTTCCCTAATTCATGGAACCCAAACCCAAAATGGGCAGTTTTCCTTGTATCTTTTGGTTTTCATTCTCAAGGCCCCTGTATCATGTTATCAACCAGTAGTTCTCAACCTGTGGGTCGTGATCCACAGCAACTGTATTAAAGGGTTGTGGCATAAACTATAAACTATGACCAAATACATTTGGTATGCTTTTCTCTTGTTAATCTTTCTTATTATACAGGTATTGGCTATAACCTTTATGATGGGGAGGAAAAGGATCACCCCCTCTCTGCCCTTACACAGACAAGCTGAATTATTCCTGAGTTTACATAATAAATCATATAATTCCACCTCACATAGTTCACTGTTTCTGGTTTGTAAAATAACAGTCCCTGGACAGCCCACAGATCATGAGGAAGTAAAGAATCAAATTTTAATGAAAATCACAAAGGAATTATCTTTCAAGACCCAGGATGAGGCTTTACTAAATAGTCTGGAATTTTTGTAATGGTATTATTCCTGGATGTACTGTTGGACTACTTTGCCAATAAAACATAGTCATGACACAGGTATTAGTAGTTATAGCAAAACAACTTAAACATTATCTCTGCTAATACTTATATTGCTATAGAGACCAAAGTGTTATATTCCTGAAATCACCACTACCTTATGTTTATTACAAACTTCCATTCCATCCAAAACTATTTTCTTAAGTAATTATTTCCTAAACAAAAAGTCATCTTTTTACTTTCTTAGCTAATTGGCAGATAAAACTTTGTCTGAATACATATTTTTTAAGGAGTTAAAGGCCTAATATGATCCAAAATTTTGTTCAAAATGTTAATGATTCAAAACTGATGGTAATGAAATAACTGGTTTTATGTGACTACCTTAAACAGGAGTTTTGCCAAGAGTAAGCATAGACTTTGGTTTTGAATTTATTTTCTTTTATATTAGAATTCATCATTAACGCTCTTCAAAACATTTGGCAGTAGCTTTTAATTTCCACAGCTTTTAAGAACTAATTACATCCATGAAGTGACAAATGTATAGAATTCTGTAATGCAAGAGGTTTTAGAGATCACATTATCTAATTTACTCATGTCTTATATGAGGTACTGCTCCCTGGAAAGCTTAAGAGACATGGCCAAGATTATACAATTTTTGGATTTACAGGCAAATACTCAGTTCTTCCCTCTCAAACACACACTTAGAATATACTCTCTTTCCAAAGTAATTTTTTTCTCATTTATTTATTATTATTGAAATTGAAAAAAATTCAAAGCCAATATATTCAATAATAGTGGTTTTCTGTCTTTTCAGAGACCTGGAATTATCTTGGAAATGTTGGAATACTCATTATAACATTGCGGTCAAAATCGTCTTCAAATAGGAATAAAAGTTGGTTGCTCGATTGTCAGATTGCATAACGCTATATATGATCTAAAGGATTGAAATGCTGTCTAGACAACGTTGACTATTACTCTATGGTAGACAGCATAACAACTTCCCGATAACATTCACGCATTAATCCTCAGAACCCTATGAATATATTACTTTACATCACAAAAGAGACTTTGCAGATAGGATTGACATTAAGAAATCTGAGATAGGGAGATTATATTGGACCATCCAAAAGGGCCCAGTCTAATCACTTGAATCCTTAAATGTGAGAACCTTTTCTTATTGCAGGGAACTAGAGATATGGTGGCACAAGGAACACTTGACCTGATGTTGATGGTTTTGAAGATGGAGAAGGGGCCATAGACCAAGGAATGTGGGTGACCTCTAGAAACTGGCAAAGGCCAAGAAAGGGACTCTCTGCTAGAACTTCCAAAAGGGAATGCAGACCCATATCATAGCTGGGACTTGTGTTTAATTTCTCAACTATGCACAACTGTAAGATAATAAATTTCTGCTGTTTTAAGTCATATGTTTGTGAGGATTTTCTCTAGTAGCAATAGGAAACTCATACATAACAACGAAACCTCATTTTATCATTCTTGCCAGGCACACTGACTCATGACATTATTCCAGAGTTAATTCGGTGTATCAGATAAGAAACACTTCATTTGAGACCTAATTTCAGAATAATAAAGAAAGAAAAAAGTGTACCTACTATTGGTATACGTGTAATTTACAAATGCCTTAGTTTATATGGGACCTACACCAAAAAAAAAAAAAAAAATTTTACAGTTTGAAGTCAGAATAAAACTAATGGTATTATACAATCAAGAAGGCTTGGATAACATGAAGGAATCACATTTCTACTTTATTCCAGGCCTTAAGGAAAATTCTGATGCACTAAGATGCAAAGCCATGAAAGATTTGCTAAAGCAATCATTGGCTGCTGTGGAGAACATGGCATGCCCGTGACCTCATTCTCTGTAGACAGCTAAAATTTAGAGAGGGGCAATGTCCTGTTCTGAACTCCAGAATCAGAGTATGTTCTACAGGTGAGCAGGGTCAGAGCAACATCTTAACATTTCCAAGGTGACATTTGCAAACGTTTGAGTCTGAAGGTCATTTTGTTTAAAGAGCTAATTTGTACATTTGAAATTAAAATCTTCATATTTTAATGAGAATTCAACATTTTTCTATGAAGATGTACAATGAGAAGTTATAAAAGATATTCCAAAAATTCCCTAACTTGAGCTTTCTCTCTCTTCTTGTTTAACAAGAAGAATGAACACAACGATATTGACTCAGGCACTAAGTGGATAGCCATGTGGCACTTTACACCAAGCTGTTGGCCTCTTTCAGTCTCTTTTGATCTATTTTTTCACCTTTCTTGTAACCTTTATGAACAGTTGAATGATGTGTGGAAATTGAGTTCATCCCAAAATCAATGACATTGAATATGCTATGTGATCTCTCAAATACTACATAAAAAGGGGAAATCTTAGAGTGTTATTAGTATCACTGCTGCATATATTCTATTTAGAAGTATTTAGATTGGGCTTTATTTCATTGCAAATTTAAATGCAGCTAAAAAGTTGTGATTTAGCCTATCAACCTGACAATTATTATAGAAACTGGACAGTTTGCCTTGTTTTTTCTAACACTTCCAATAATGCTTCTCACACACCCAGGTCCTTTTCCACCAAAGGTTCTCAAAGTCTTTTATAAATATTTATTCCCATATTTTACTTCCTGTCCAGTGACTTTTAGAATTTGTAAAAAGCTGGGGAAATACAGGCATTATTTTAATATTAAGATTTCAGACTGGACACATGCCTGTAATCCTATTACTTTGAGAGGCCTAGGCAAGAGAATTGCTTGAGTTTAGGAATACAATACAGCCTGAACAACATAGTGAGACCATGTTTCTACAAAAACTCAAAAAGCTATGTAATCCTGATCGTGAGCACCTGTTGTTCTAGCTAACCCAGGAAGCTGAGGTGGGAGGATTGCTTGAACTCGGGAGTTAGAGGTTGCAGCGAGTTATGTTCACACCATTGCACTCCAGGTTGGGTGACAGAGCAAGACCCTTTTTCTCAACAAATAAACAAACAAACAAGTTGCATAATGAGTTGGTGAAGTGAGGAAAATATGGAATAACTCAATACTTACATCTTCAGTGATCCATAGATTCAATATTAAGTTATAGAGATACTTCATGACAGAGAAATGTGTTTTGAAAGTATGATCACTTATTTTTTATTTATTTTCTTTATTTATCTCTCTGCATATTAGAAAGATTGGGCACTAGAGCAGCATTATTACCTACCCAAGTCTGCTGGGCCTACCTGGGTGATATTCTGAGGAAGGTGGGGTTGGGGATGGATAGGGTGCCATGCAATTTGGCAGAGCCCAGTTTTGCCTTGAAAAAATAACATACAACTATTGCTTTTCTTCTACCCTCTCCAGCGTTCTTCACATCGTCTATGGTCCAAGGCCCAAAACTTGGATGTGAGATAAGCCAGTCACAGCATGTATGCCCAGGGACCATAGTTATGTTCTCTGTATTGAACTCCACTTACTTAGAAGAGCGGCTCTATATCTCTAAAGCAAAAGATGTTGAGTAAAAGTAAAAAAGCTATGGATTAACCTGCACATTCTAGTTTTGTTTTTATTTGTTGGTTTGTATTGGTTATATAATGCCTATACACACACACACACACACACACAGAGAGTCTCACTTTATGGCCTTGGGTAGAGTGCTGTAGCATCATAGTTCACAGCAACCTCAAACACTTGGGCTCAATCGATCCTCTTGTCTCAGCCTCCTGAGTAGCTAGGACTCCAGGTGCCCACTACCACACCCAGCTAATTTTTAGAGACCGGGTCTCGCACTTGCTCAGGCTGGTCTCAATCCTGAGAGCTCAGGCAATCCACCTGCCTTAGCCTCCCAGAGTGCTAGGATTACAGGTGTGAGACACCGTGCCCAGACAATAGATGCTTTCTTGATTTCATTGGTAGTAATTTGCTTTGGTAATATTGCCATGATTAGCAGAATAATTTGAGTTTTAATTTGAAATCCTTCAATTCCCATATTTTATAATTTTTATCTTGCCCAAGGATAAGTCTTTCATTTTTCTCATTCCAAATTTGGTATCCCAGAGGAATTAGACCTTAGAAAAGTTGGGTTTGTGGATTGACGCCCTCTTTGTGCACTTGTATGGAGAGTTGTCTATTTTCTAGGGCCAGAATATGAATGAAGTATGGTTTTTGTTCTCACATTGCTAATAATAATCACTTTTTGAAGGATAGGTGAGGCAAGGCAATGAAATAAGTGAAATAGTCTCTAAATTTATTTCTTGAAATAAATCGATTACTTAGAACCAGTGTTTCTTTTTCTTGCATGTGTGGAAAGTTTTTCCCTTGAAGAGTATGAAGAAGGTATAATGAGAACAAAGTATATTTTGTGCTTTGAAGAGTATGAAGAGTATGAAGAAGGTATAATGAGAACAAAGCATATTTTGTGCTTTGAAGAGTAGGAAGAGTATGAAGAAGGTATAATGAGAACAAAGAATATTTTGTGCTTATTAAACATGATCAAATCTGAAATTCCTATGTCACAGAATATTATGGAAGAGGTGCTAGGACATTTTTTAACAATTCAGTCACCAAACATATGGTGTTTTATTGGTCTCCTTACTGCACACAACACAAGTTAATATTTTATGGGGTTCTAGTAAACTAATGGGCAAGATTTCAAGGAATGGTGCGAGTGTGAGTACCCAAATACTTTCATTACCAAAATTGCAAAAGTCACTGAAAGTGAAGGATTTTACAGCAGTGGAGTCAAAGTAACCAAAATCCCCTCTTAGAAATTGATCTATGAAGAATTTCAACTAATAAAATGAGTAAATCAAATTATTACACTTATGCTTATTCTCCTGCGCTAAATTGTGAAAACACACATTGGGAAATAGAACTACCATATTTACCAGAATCTCTTTCATCACTTATTATGATGATTTCACCATAAATATGTTTTCATTTATAGTAGGTTAAATGTCGCTAGACAGAGGTGTGTAGCAAAACACTAAGCTTTTAATTTTATGTCACAGTCTGCCTTCAGAAATGTAGCATGAAATCCAGAATTCTTTCTCAAATGCCTTTTAAAATAGCAAAGTAGATAAATGACTCCACAGAGGAGACTTTTCAAGATACGATTGGCAGGCACTGAATATGTAAATACTGCTTGGGTTTTGAGAAGGTAGACATCATTCACATGATACCAACCAAAATGTATCAATTATCTCAGATAAAGAAAGATGCTTTTACTCTAAGTTATCTATGCAATTATGCTAATTCCTAATTTCACTTGCAAACCTGACTTACAACTGAAAATCATATTGTCAAAATAAAAATATGGGAACCTAAGGTCATGTTATGATTACTCTGGTAGCCTTTATGGCCGGCTGCTTAGAGTAGAAAACTAAATTCAATATTTTACTTATAAAAGACTTGGGGCTAAAGTTTCAAAAGTAGTCTTTTACTTTTTAACCATGTATTCAAACCTGCTCCATCAGTATTGTTTGAAAAAGAAATGTGTGTATATATATATATATATATAACATATATATGGATATATGTGTGTATGTATGTATATACACATATACACACACACATATGATCAGAATTTCCTCCTCTTACAAATATGATATAACATAATTTCTTTAATATTTTTTGCAGTTGAATATCTGTCAGTGAATTTACATAAATACATGCAAGTTTAGAATTCCTTGTTGCTACTGTAACACCAAAAGTATTGTCCCTAATAAATATTGGTTCATTTGTCCATAATGAACTTTGCAATATTTTTGTGTTTGTTACTCCTTAGAGAAGGCTTCTTTCAAAGTAGAAAGTTTGCTGCATTTTCTACCCTGATTTGCTGTGGAAAACTTGCATTGAAAGAGAATATCTGGGGTGCAGATACTTCCCAGAATCTGATCATGCTCGGACTGTGTTTCTGTCTCTTTGAAAATGGGTTGTTCTCCAATATTAAGGTTTTAACATTTTGGAAGATGCTGAAGGATTCTCAGCACCCTCCAATTTTGGAAATTCAACCTTTACCACTGTGTTGCTCTTAGTAAAACTTATAAGAACTCATCTTCTGGAGGACATTGAACAGATATCATTGACCACATACTAGTGATTTGTGTTGTTATTGTTTTCAATTTTATTTGAGCCTTTCAATTTGGTCAAAAAGTTTCAATGTCTGGTGTGCTTAACATTTTCCTCTGATTGAGAAATGGTCTTCAACTTTGCTGTGTATTTGCTGACAAATACATGCTGCTATCATCATTTCTATTCCACTGGAATTTTAAACATATTGAAGATGGATTTAACCCTTGTGGGGAAAATGCTTTAGCAGGACGATAGACATAAATTCATTTTTTGAGAAGAATTTCTGACATATAACCTGAAAAATACAGAGCTGAGTATAGGGCTGCTCAGGACAGATGGCTGTGCCAGTAAGCTAGTCACTTTCTATATTTCAAATGAATATTTCTTAAATATTACCCACCACTGATTTAGAACAGTGGCTGAATTCTGTGTAAGGCATAAGTGGCAAAGAAGACTGATAGCTGGACCTGCTCCCTTGTGCTAACAACCTAACTGTGGTCCCCAAGCAGCTTACACATATCAAGTATGTCTGCCAACATACCATGCAATTCTTGACAAGAGCTCTGTAAAATGTATTTTCCACCTCAGTATATTCCCAGTGTTATCTTGGAACCAAATTAATATTTTAAGCCTCTTAAAAACTGGTCTGTAGAAGCTACTGGCCAATTCTTTTGTGTCTTAATTAGCCTGCAGCAATCTAATACAGTGGAAAAATCACATGCTTTAGAGTCAGATACTTTGATTAGAAAATAAGTTCACCACATAACAGATGATTGATCTTAGACATTTTAGAAACATATGTAACCTTATAACAATGCTTGCAGAGAAATTCTTAATAAGTCTTTAGTGCAGGAAGGACACAACTTGGCAATTGATGATAAAGAATAACAAGGCGCATGGAACACCTTGGCTTTGTACAGGAAATGAAGGATCTCTGGAGTAATGAAGATTAGAGCAAAAAGGAGAGACAGGAGTTACTGGGTGAAAAATAAGCTTTAAAATGATAGTCTGACTATAGACCATATCAGAAATGTTCAGTTCTGGTGTAATGTAACTTTAAAAGTTTTACTTTCCCAAGCTGAGAAATGGAAAATAGTATATATATAGTAAACCATAGAGAAAGAAAAATAGCATAGTATAATAGAATAAGCAAAAAGAGTTTCAAGGAAAGAACATTATGAGAAAAGAAGTCCATTAATAAAACATAACCTGAATTAAAATTTTTCAAATATTAGGCAAAGAGGATTTAATATAAACAGTGATAGCATTTCATATAAAGCTGACATTTTCCCTAAATGATGTACAAATGGTTCCCAAGCTCATATTTAAGTGAGTCATGGTCAAGAAAATATTTTCATTAATTTGGTAAAAATAAATCTTTTTTCCTCCTTATATCCCCAAATGTTTTAGTGATTCTACCTTATTGAAAAGAATTCAATGTTGGACCCAAGGTACCCATGACGCAGTTGAATATGGGCCAGGAGCTCAGGAGAAGCTTCCAGAACTCATGAGTGTGAATTGGCCAAGGTATGAGACACTGTACAAATGCCGGGTCTCTGGAAAGGTTCGTTTTTGCAGGCAGTTTTTGACTGATGGTAAATGAAGTCATGGATCATCTGACAAAGATGAGAGGTTGAGAAATGATTGCCAAATGTGAATTTTTTTCAGAGAATGGACTGAGGAAGTGGTCACAAATGGAACGGAAGAAGTTAGGCAGATATATTGCAGTATTTCAAGCATACATTCAACTTGATGAATATCATCAAATATAATTGAATAGTAATATTATAAAAGTTTTAAATATTAAAATACTAAACAAACTTGATGCTAACCCCTTGATTTAAACCACTATTTATATTTTAAGAATCTATATATTTTTCTTTCAAGAAACAGATATTAGGGATCCTTCAATAAACTAAACTTACATGATCAAGTATAATTCTAGAACAATAACCCAAAAAAAAACCCTCAGCAAGTATTTTGCAAGAAAACAAAAAGGGTAATAGATACACTCTGTACGAATTGTTCACTGGGAGTGGGAGCCTGAGGAGGCCTTATGAAGCCCAGACATGACTTGGAGGATGCACGCTACACCCAAGATGAGAGTTCCAGGGCAGCTAATGCAAAAACTTTGAGGCTTGTTAAAATCCAGTTATGTGTAAGACTTAGGTGGCAAGAGTATGTATAGATACATAGATACATAACTACATGGTTATCTAATCTGAATACTGATATTATCAAATATAATGGGGAATGCAATGGGGCCTTGGGCAATGAAATAAACTTAAAAACACATTTAAAGATATAAACCTCATCTCCATGTGAGTATTTAATGACCTGGTGTACATAAGTGCATCCATTGGCACTTAGTGTTCAATAAATCTTAGCTATAATAGCCCCTCAATTTCTTCTTCATGGTATAGAACTGATAAACCACTTTACAAGTCAGGATAGTATTGTAGTATGTTAGTAACTTTGTTCTTAATTCTTACATTTCCTTACTGTTGCTCAAAAAACAAATGTGCCCGCCTAGGTGCACACATTTAGGCATATATAAACAGTCTGAAATTACAAGCTGCACCCTTTATTTCCCATCTTTCTTACCCTGCTCTATTTTTTTTTTTTTTTTTGAGACAGAGTCGCATTATGTCATCCTCGGTAGAGTGTCGGGTATGGGGTGTATGTGGCTGGTGACATAACGACTGTACTATGAGCGCCGAGCCTGGAAAGTATTTTTAAAAGGTAATGTTTACAAAATACATTCCAAGAGATACAATATTCTAAGTATATTACATCAATTAACTCATTTGTCCTCAAAACAATCCTATGGGTGGGTATTTCTTATTTACTCTTCTATAAATGTTGGCGGCTGACTATGAAGTAACTTGCATTAAGTCATAGGGCATTATGTGATGGAACAAGTTTTGTTTAATTTCAAAGATGAAAAAGTAGAGAAAAAAATAGAATGAGCTCATCTTCCAGTTTCAATAATTCAAGACCATTCTTGTTTTATCTAAATCCTTATATTCTCCTCATCTTCTGGTTTCTTTGGAAGCAAATTCCCTATGTCATATATATATTATTTTCCTGCAAGTATCTCAGAATATAGCTCTACGAGATAAGAACCGCTTTTAAAAATATAATCCCCAAACCTTGACCACACCTATAAATATAAACAATAATTCCTTAAAATTATCTAATATCCTGACCAGATGTTTTAGCCCCAGCCATATGACCCAAGAATGATGTTTTAACCAATAGATTTTGTCTGATAGAGGTACAGATCTAATATCCTATAGTCACCTAGAGCTGGAAAGAAAAAATGGATATTTAGTTTTAGAATAAAATATTATTACAAAGCCTTATAGAAAAATGAGATTGGCTTATTTCATTTTATCGATGAGCTAGTGTGTAATGCTGAATTTAAATCCAATTCTGCTTTGATCTTTGATTTTCTATGCTGTTTCATCACCAATTATTTTTCTCTAGTTAGCATCAGGTAGTTCATTTAATTATTATTTCCTTTTCTATGTGATCTCTGTCAGGTCTTTGTTGTTGCCTTTTAAGGTTCCACACTGCTCCTTAGTTATTGATCTTGAAGCACGTCACCCCAGTATTTCATTTTTCCTAGATTTAGATAACTGCAAGTCCTCCTTATTTCGATATGCGTAATAAAATAGTTAAGTGTCTGGCATAGTTAAATGTCTTTACCTGAGCAAAGGCACAAGCCAGCATTTAAAAAATCATATCCTGCAAATGTTGGTTTATGTCCAAATTTATACCTGTGGAAATAGCACCATATACAAAAATGAAAAAAAGGAAACAAAAATGAAAAAAGGAACAAAAATGGAAAAAAGGAAAACCCCACATTTGCATAGTGCTTTAATGCATGATCTATTATTAGGAAAGTAAAAAAGACATGTTTTAAAGCTACATTTCACAGCTACAGAAATGGAGGTTCAGAGTACCAAAGTGGCTCACTCATTTGATCAGTGAGAAAACCGAGGAATTCTGAGACTGCGTGCAGTGTTTTAAAGCAAGTTCTTAAAAAAAAAAAAAAATTGTAGTACAAATGGTAACAGTGATAGGAAACATTAAAATACAATTGAAAGAAGCAGAGAAATCGGTGGCTAAAATTCAGACATGTTTTAAATGAGTTGCACTAAAATGTCCAGAATACTTTCTAGAGTCTAGTCATTTTAAATATCTACGTTCTGTTAATGTCAACCAATAAGCTGCAATATAAAGTGCTTTCCCCAATTAGCCTTTCTAGAAAATGAAAATTGTGTCTGCAAATCCTTGTCCAAAGACATGATTTGTATAACACACATATACTTGAAAATCACTTCATCTCTTTTGCAACCTATAACTTTAGATAAAGGAGATTACTGTTTGTATTTATGTAATGAACAAGGTAGTTGGTTATTGAATTATGTTTCATCTTGGCAAACAAAGACAATCTTGGGTTCAACAATTTCAACTGTTATTTCTTTTTCTAGGAAGCTTTATAAGACATAATCTATTGCTAATTGCTTTGATTATGAATTATCTAACCTCTATTCCCTATGACCTTTTCCAAGTACATTTTTAATTTAATGAGCAAAACAAATAAAGTTACACTATCCTTTTGATAAGGGTTTCTAGCATGTTCTTATGAATTCAGATTTTTTTGTTGTTCAAACTATGCTCCTTCATAATAAATGCAGTTGAAGAGCTGATACCTTTACCTTAATCTTTGCCATCTATTTACATAATTATGACTTGAAATATGTTTATGTCTCTGTGCATTTATAACTTTTGCATACTAAAGGGTTTTTTGTTCTCTATTAATTTTCTATTGCATTTCATTCCTAATATTATAAAGATTTCATTCCTAATATTATAAAGACCTGGTACTCAATAAGTACTAGCTCAAATAACAATAGAAAGTAACAGGTATGAAATTTACCCTCATATTTAAAACAACCAGAAAACAAAAAAAAACAGGATAAAATATATAAAACTACAGAGCTCATTACATCAGGTAATGAACAAGAATAATTCCTGAGAAATAAGAAATAAACAAGATGAGTCCTGTGATTGCAATAGACTGCTGCCAAGAGAAAGTTTTTAGGCTATGATACAAAAAAGGGAAGACTTATTGTCTTCCTGAGTTGAGGAGACAGCTAGATGGGTATCCAGGGAAGACGAAGCAGTGAGATTACAAAACAGAGTACTAGAAATGAGGGAGGTGAACAGAGATGAACTTTCTGGAGAATTTACTTGAAAGCTCATCAGCATAATTATATGAGGGAACCATGAGAAGATGGGGAATGAACTCCAATTAATGAAGAGAATAGTGCCTGTAGTTCACATAATGGAAAGTATAGTGACTGTTCCCAATAATCAGTATGGAGTACCTTATAATTCAAGAGGTATTGATAAGAATACTAAGAAAGATCTTTCCTTCTTAGTATGGAAGCTTGATATTAACTCTAGATTAAACACAGGTCTGACCCCACCTAACAAACCTTCAAAACAAAACCTAAAAGGATCACACTGATTCCAAGTAGCTGAACTACATCTCAGAACAAAACTATCTCAAGTTGACAAAGCCCAATCACAAAAAAGTGTGGAGAGAATGTCTTACATTAAGACATACCATAAACAAATTGCGTAAAATTTCTAATTAAAAAAAATTAAAGCTTAAAAGTGGATGAAGTTGGTGCATGGTGACTCTCACCTGTAATCCTAGCACTTTGGGAGGCCAGGTTAGGGGGGATCACTTGAGGTCAGAAGTTTGAAACTATCCTGAGAAACATAGAGATCTCATCTTTACAAAGAAAATATTAAAAATTTAAAAATTTAGCCAGGCACTGGAAGTGCATGCCTTCTAAGTGCAGCTTCTTAGAAGACTGAGGCAGGAGAACCACTTGAGCCTGGGAGCTTGTGGTTGCAGTGAGATATACCACTGTCTTCATGCCCAGGTGACAAATTGAGACCCTGTCTGCCCCCACAAAATGCAGATGAACAAGTGGAAAAAAAAAAAGTCATTACTTACCGAGAAATGGAGATAAAGATGACAGCAGATTTCTTGTCAGAAACAATGCAAACTAGAAGATAGTGGGAGCAACATCTTCTAAGGATTGAATTTTAAAATAGTAAAATAAAAAACTGTTAAGTTAAAAATTTGTATAAGCAAAAATGCCATCTTTCAAACATAGATAAAATAAATATCTTTTTAGACATACAAAATCCAAAAGAATTATTACCAGTAGATCTGTACTGGTAGACATATTAAAGAAGATTTTCAAACAGGAGAATGATTCAAGATAGAAACTTGGATCTACACACAAATTTACCCCTGACCTCTGAATACTTTTTGTCCAAATTTTGATTCCCAGTTAAATTTACTAAACCATATTGAGTATTTCAAGAATATTTCACAGTGTACCGAAACTAGCCTTCTCTTGATAAATTAATCTATACTCATCACATCAACATAAATTCTAGCTCCCAATAGATAGTTCTCAACAGAAAACCAGATCTTTCAGGTTGTTCAACTTTAAAAACTATTTATGTATTTATTAAACTCCAAAACTCCAACCTCACATATTGTGAAGTTCTTTGAACTTTTTATCTTCCATTACCCAACTCACCTACACCTTTACTTACTTTTCTGAATAATTCCTTTACCTCTTGCTCTAATTAATTTGATTATCTTCTGAGGAGACTGTCTACCCTACAGTATTTATGCAGTTGTTTTTTCTCTCGTGCCCATGTATCCCCAGGTTGGTGGTAAGTTACATGCTTTCCTTGCGCATGTCTGGTTAAAAACCATTTCTCATACTCTTATCTTTTAAACACTAGCACCATAAAAACTTCTCATAGTAAATTATAATGTTTGCTAATCACAAAGGTAACTTTCATGCACCAAATTTCAAGATCTCACTGTCAATAATTGATGGCTTATACCAGTTCCATTCTTTTTATCCCAACCATACTGTTTCCAGAGTTCACAGTAGGTGAACTTAGCCCCTCTTGACTTTTAAAGCTTGTTGTAACCACAAGCCCCCTCCATCCCCTCATCAATGAAATATTATAAAGCAGCAAAGATAAATAAATATCATTCATCAGTGAAAATAAATCAGGAAATAACCAGATTTTTACACTGGAGAGTTCTTCAATATTGCTGTTCTTAATAGCTCCGATTTCTTTCATTTATAAGGACTATCTCTTGGTCTTAATTAGCATTTAAGGTTTAGATTTGGGATAGAATTTTGTAGTTGTTAAAAAGTTATTATTTTCTTCTTAGTTCAGATTTCCTCACATTTATAGGATAAAAAATTCTAATTAATAAAAATGAATAAAACTTTTTAAAATTAAGAAATGTGTAACCATAATATAAGCACTTTCTATACTACTTGAATTAAAATGCCAGATTAATAAATCTAGTCTCTAATTATGTTTTTTAGTATTTCTATTTACTTATGCCTAATGTGAAAACTAACTTAAGATTCGCATTTCAAGTATTCACAAATTTTGCTTGTGTGTGGGTATAAAACATTATCATAATCAAGAGCTATAAGTATAATGTCCTTGTATCTGTTTTCACCCCTAAATAAAAAACACACATCTATGTTTACCTTATAAATACAAATAATGTAATCTAATCATATGTTCCCTCATATTCACCCCCCAAGAGGTATTCATTATGTATATATGTTCCTCATAAAAAATTTTGTAATTTTTGAGAAATTCAGATTTCTATAATTTCACGTCTTCCTTTTCATTACATTACATTCAAGGCCTGGCCATTCCCATTCCTAGAATAATGATGCTAGGTTCATGTTTATAAGTGTTCAATAAATGTGTGTTGTATAATGAGTAACTCAAACAATAGCAGAAAGAAATTAAGTAGAAAGAACTATCAAAAGTCTATTTTTGATATTCAGAAAACACTAATTTTGATTTAAAAAGAAAAAAGCCAAAGTTCCCAAGATCCAAATTTTAAGACCAAACATCCTTTAGAAGTCAGACTATAACTGTATTAAATACATAAGAGCAATGAAACTAAGATTTAAATTTGGATTATGATGACAGTTCTCAGAGAAGGAAGAATGGAGACTGGAAAGATGGTATAACAGTATCCACTATAACAGGACCTGGCTTGAGATCCAAGCACGTGTAAGGCAACGGAGGACACTGTCTCACCAGATAGAAAAATTAACAACTATAAGCATCCATATGCAACATAAAAATCAGTATATGATTGAGTGTGGACTCAAGTGATCTTCTGGCTGAGTGGCCAGATAAAAGTGTGCTCTTCTTCCTCAGACACTTTGGATCCATGAAATCTCCCTTCAGCTATGAACAACTCCCAGCTGCCATCTATACTATTAGAATTTACCAAAGGGCTGACTACAGCCATGCTCTCCTGGCCATTTTTATAGTCTAATAGTTAAGCATAGAGTGGGGCACTGGAAGCAGGCCCTTCCCACCTGTGAGGAGTAATCTGTGCTCGAGCCCTGACCATCAGCCTGGCTGAGACTTTCTCAGAGCTGTGCCAAAGTCTGAAATTCTTCCTTCCCAATCTCCTCTCTTCCTTCTCTTTCTTCACGGATTAATAAGACTCAGACCTTCATCTCTGCTTCTCACAGGACAGGAAAAACATGTCAATGGAAAAGCATCAAACTCTGTAAAATAAACTAAAGATGTTTATTCTGAGTTAAAAATTTGGAACCAACACTAGGAGAACCAGGCCTAAGAAGATTTGAGCAAGTGTTCTGGCCGTGGCTGGTCACAGTTTGGTCTTACACATTTGGGTGAAGCAGGGATTACACATAAAGTTGTAAAATTGGTGGGATCACACCTATGGTGCATCTTAGCAGGGTATTGGGGAAACTTATTAAACGTAGAGTATCAATGTCTTTATATAGTGATCAAGAAAATGCCATGAAGGCTATCTGTAACAGTACGATCAAAACATTTCTGAATGTAT